>JAFFST010052602.1:19243-32119 GCA_022414735.1 Noturus placidus
GGTTTGGATTTTTTTTCACCTTTAATAATAAACACCTTCATTTACAAATTGCATTTTGTGTTTACTTGTGTTGTCCTTGACTATTGTTTAAATTGGTTTGATGTTCCGAAACACTTAAGTGTGACAAACATGCAAAGGAACAGGAAATGAGAAAGGGGGCAAGCACTTTTTCACGCCACTGTATGTACATGTGCTTTTTTGCTTTTTATTTTTAACAAATTTGCAAAGGTTTCAAACAAACTTCTTTAATGTTGTCATTATGGGGTATTGTTTGTAGAATTTTGAGGAAAATAATGAATTGAATCCATTTTGGAATAAAGCTGTAACATATCAAAATGTGGGAAAAGTGAAGCGCTGTGAATACTTCCCGGATGCACTGTATCATTAAGCAAACAAACTAAACAGGAATAAAGACAGAACAGACCCTTTCAATTTCGTCAGAGCCGATGGGACTCTGCACTGTATTTCTTTGATTAAAAAGCTGAAGTTCTGTACTTTAAATTCAGTCATTGTTCTTCCTTCCTTTATTTAAGTTGGCATCGATCTTTTAAATCTTAAAAAAAAGTCAACCTTCAAGAATTGAACAGTTTTTTGTTTTATATATATATATATATAATGAAGGGATACATTTGTTATTTTAGATTCAGGATTTGGAAATGGAAAATTTAAAGCTCAAGAAACAGCTTCAGTGTCTGGAGGATCAGCTGATCAGTGCACAGTCATCACCGGTACGTACAGTAAGATAATTCAGATGATTTCTGTACAACACTGCTTTTGACATTGTATGCACTTTTCCTGTATATCTTATTCACTTTGCTATAATATTTTCTAACAGCTTTTCTCTCTCTCTCTCTCTCTCTCTCTCTCTCAGTTGTTGCTTGTTAACTCCTCGTCAGAGGCCTGCGTGTCCTCTGCTCTGTCCTGCTTTACTGATGACGTCTCCTCACTGTCCTCTCTAGAGATTTCCTCTGTCACACTAACGCCTCTCAGTTCACCTGATTCCAGCCAATCAGCAGGCCTGCTGACCCCGCCTCCCGCTAAACCCACCCAATTTCTGCCAACCGACGTCTTCATTGTTCCACGACCTCGTGTAAATGTGTTTTTTCGGCTTCTCCATTAGACATGGCAATATTTTCCTATAACTGCACCAACGCAAGTGTTTTATTCTTTGCATAACTCATGGACTCAGACACAGTTGTAACTTTGGATGCGTTTCATCAGGCTGGTAGCATCCCGGTGAAAGCCACCTCGACAGACGTATTCGACATGGTACCGTTCTCATCGGGACCTTCAACATCGAGAATACAGATGTGTAACGGGAACTGGAATTTCCCCTCACTGCCTACTGTAGACCGAGGTGAGTAGTCTCGAAGTATCCCTTCATATTTATAAAACATATCAATTCACTGTTTTTGTAGTTGCTTTTCAGTAAACATCTGAAAATCTTGAGTTAGTGTTGACTAAACAGATTAAAAGCGAGTGTTATTGCATCATTTAAAAAAAAGGGGTCAATGGCGTTGCAGTATGCAAACCCAAGCCATGGAGCACTGATTCTAATAGACGCAGCAGGGTTTAGATTCACACAGACATTAAAAAGCACTGAGTATTTTCTGTCTGTCCTGCAGGTACAGATCTGTTCGGAGCTGTGCCCTTTGATCCCTTCACCTGCGGCCTTGCGGCCTACCCTCCAGACGTCCAGTCCAAACTGGATGAGATGCAGGTGGATTTTCATTATGCTCAGCTGAACAAAATAAACATAATTGAGCTTCCTTAAACGAGCCACAGGACATTTGTGGTAGTCAGTTCACGGAAAGTTTTATTTATGTAATATGATGAGCCCAGAATTTCAGCCTTTTCTTTAGCCAGTTGTTATATGCGAAGGTTTCACACATTGAAGTGGGATTATATTATAGCAGAGATCTGGGTTTAATGCTAATTACTTCAATCACAAATTTAGTCAACCTCCACTGAGCTTGTATTAGCAGATCAAAGAGAACACACACAAGCCAGCATTGTCTCGGATGGAGTTATCCTCATACATGCACCAACTGTCAGATTTCTATAATTAAGTATGAATTATTAATGAACGATAGAGTTCTTGTCTTGTGCATGCAGTGACGAAATACAATTTTAAGTGTAAATATTGTAAGTATAGTCAGAACCAAATAAATGAATGGTCTCTCTCTCTCTCTCTCTCTCTTTTTTTCTCGCTCTCTGTCTCTCTCTCTCTCTCTCTCTCTCTCTCTCGCTCGCACTCTCTCTCTCTCTCTCGCACAGCGGCAAAGATGGTTTGTAAACTGTTCCTATGTCCTGTTTTGTTTTGTTGTGAAGTGGTGTGTGTGAAGGTAGAAGTGATTTTGTTTCCTGTTAATTATGCTGCATGGATGACTTTAGATGAGGTTGAGATTGAAAAAGCTCTGCTGAGAGATAAAGTCCATGATTGACTGATGTGTCTTCCAGTCACTCATTGCTGTGTTAAAAATTGCATGTGAAAGATTAACTGCTTTAAGACCAAACCATCGTCATAATACCAACATCATCATGTGTCTGTGACAAATGTGACCATAAACATTCGCATCTTCGGATGAGTTATTATTTGTTATATGTCATTGAATATATTTAGTCTGTATTTATGTTTAGTTTTAACTGTCAGTCATGAGTTCTTGTTCCCAATTTGGTTTTTTTTTCCTTACAGGAGGGGTTCAAAATGGGTCTGACTCTAGAGGGCGCCATTTTCTCCCTGGATCAAGTGGACAGTCGATGCTGAAGTCAAACATCATCACTTTTGACGGTCGACCGTCTGAACAGAATGACAGAGAAGTATTTCTAATTACGTTCTGCATTAAGGGATGACAATTTAACAGGCCATGAAGTTGTACAGAAGCTTTCTATTTTTATATTGTAAAAAGTGTGTCTTTAAAAGATCATTTCAATGATCATTGATTTTATCTGAAAGTCAACACACACACACACACACACACACACACACACACACACACACACACACACTGTCAAATCCTGCTTAAAAACCCAGATGTTGTATTTTTGTGTCAGTATTTTCCCCTCATATTTTTCCTCAGTAATGCTTGCACTTTCTACATTGGTCCTTACAAACCTGACCCGGTCCATACAAACCCCTCCTCCGTTTCCATCATGTATCCTGTATTTATGTAGAACATCTAATTTTTGCTTTATGACTGTTTAATAATATTACATTTGGTAAATAAAGGACAATGCACTGAACATTACAGCTGTTTTCCTTCTAAAGCATTTAAAAATTACATTTCTTCATAGACGTTTTGTCTGTATTCTTCTCTATTAAAGCTGCTTTTCATGTTTTCATTCCTTTTTTTAAGAAACACTTCAGACCTTTTCATCATTGGATGAAGATAATTAGAAAGTTGTTTGTTTGTTTTTTTTTTTAAATGAATTCAGCTAGGAAAGACATGCATTTATATAAATGATTACATCACAAAATGAATACAATAATTCTTATCATTCTTTAATGAGACACTGTATGGCCACTAATTAATCTTAATGTTAAGGTGTATTAATGAATTGATCCCGGATTGACAGAAACACCATCTCTGGAGAGGTAGTGCATAGAAAGTGTACAAAGAGGTCTAAATTTGCAGTTTTCGCTTTTCATTTCAACAAAAAAAGAAATATTTAGGCATGGCCACTCTATATAAATGTATTCAAAACATTTTGATCATTAAATTAGTTTACAAAGCACCAACCAAAACTGGAATTTGATCCACATAAAATCAAAAATATAATAATAAAAAAAGAAATCTAGACAGCATGTAAATGCAATCTAAAACAGCGTTTGTGTGCTTTTCCATTAAAAATACTACTTATTTTATTGATATGACATACACAGCAGTGCCCGGGGCACATGGAGTATAAATTAAAAGGTTCACACAGTCTGTAATATATTAATACACCCCAGGCTAGTGGAATTCCTCATTTCATTAAAAGATAAAAAAAATGGATGGGTGTGTGTGTGTGTGGGGGGGGGGGGGGGACGCTGCTCATCATGCTCGTCACTTCTGAACTGTCTTGAAAAATAAATACTGCATCGGCGCAGAGCTGAAGTCTTAACTGTGAGTGGTGATTTTTGCATTTATTTGGCTTGCTGTTCAGCAGCAGCAGCTATCTGAAGGATCACAGGGTCACTTTATTTGTACGCTTCACGAGAAGCACACAGGGCCTATGTCGATGCCAAACTCCTGCTCGGCTCCGCCCACGTCCACCGGCGCCATGTCCACGATCGGGAGCTTCGAGGGCTTCTGTGTGCGATACTCAAACACGGTCTTGCTCCACTCTCTGCTGGATTTCTGAGAGACAAGAATAGAGAAAATGCAGATTAAGGTCAAAATCTGGACAACACATGATGAAATATGTTTGGAGGTCTGTCAAATGCGTAAAAAAAGGGGTTTTGCTTAACACACAGAATTTCACTACGTGAAGGCTTTTCCCAGGCTGCCACACACACGTATCTTGTCTCAAATGTAAAAAGTGATAATGCTATGTAGTGTGTACTACGGGTGAGTTGTACTGACAATTAAACACTGAATTAACATTAAGATCAGAGTTTAAAGTTAAGCACTGTAAACCAACGATTAGCATCTTCATCTCTGATTAAAACTTTGATCTGGGATTCTATCATGTCTGCCATGATGGATTTATCAGCCTCCAAGCAGCTACACTTAATATCAATCATCAATGTTTTGTTTTTTTAATGAAAAAATACATTAAGTAATTGAAAATTACTAAGAAAAAAAAAACCTTTCAATTATTTAATAATGAATAATTTATGGATGTTAAATCCTGATTATTTGTAAACTGAATAATTTTGTTTTAATCTTTCTAAAAAAATTTAAGTTTTATTTAATCCAGGTTAAATCTTAATGTCCATTGCTTCCACCTTGGGGAGAGTGATATGACATCATAATACTTGAAGACATTTGTATGATACACAATATATATAATGATATATAGGATTACTAAACTGCCAATGATTTGTTAGAAGATCTACAAAAAATTATATAATCATTTATGATGCACGTAATAAGTATTGCAATACATGTGTGAATGAAAGTGTCAGAGTCGTACCGAGCAGCCGTCCTCAGTGACCGTGTACTTGAGCCGGTTGTGGCCGTATGCTTTGATGTCCATCCCGTCCGCACCCCTTAATACAGCAGCTTTCTTCAGGTTGTTGTTCTTGTCGTCTCTGTAAGCAATGCTGTTCTTGCAGTGGTAAGTGAGCGTCTGTACCGCCTCTTTAGAGAGCAGACGCAGGAGCCGCAGCTGCACGGCGACCGTGTTCAGTGAATCCTCTTTGTCCCCGTATGTAAACTGAGGAAGTCAGAGAGTGTTACAATGAGCAGAGCAGACTTAGACCTAACCCTAAACCAAGGAGTTTTGTGGGGTGAAAAATTTGACGTTCCCCCATCTTTACCAAATTCACAGTGTGTTAGGGAGGTCCAAACTAACACAATAGTGCAATTAGTTGTGTTCCATCATGCGCCAAAGCTGAGCTGTAGTATAGTATATTGTAGTGTAGTGTAGTAGATGAAACAGTAATAGTATAGTGTAGTATAGTAGGTTTAATAATTTCAATAGGTATACTTGATAAAATAGGTACACTATACTTTACTACAGTACAGTAGATAAAATTGTTGTAGTGTAGAATAGTATAGTTTAGTACAATATAGCAGATACAATACATTTCCATCCAAACTCATGTACCACACGTACTTTCACCATTACAAAGTGAAAATTTGTGTGTCCCAAACCTATGTTTTATTGAATGTAATATATTGGAAACAAGAGTCTTAGATCTTAGCTTTGTAGCATGAAAGGATGAAAATAAGTACACTCATATGTTGGTCTTGACCTCCCTAAAGCATATGGTGAATTTGATGAAAATCAGAAAACATCACATTTTTCTCCATTAAAAAAACAGTAATAAGCCTTTATGTTTGTTTGGGAGAAAAATGTGATGTTCTCTCATCTTTACCAAATTCATGCCATGCATTAGGGAGGACAAAACTTTGTTTTGTTCTATCATGCTCTAAAGAGGAAATATATAGTATCTCACAACAGTGAGTACACCCCTCACATTTGTGTAAATATTTGATACCTTTTCATGTGACAACACTGAAGAAATGACACTTTGCTACAATGTAAAGTAGTGAGTGTACAGCTTGTGTAACAGTGTAAATTTGCTGTCCCCTCAAAATAACTGTCCCCTCAGCTTCTTTGGCAAGGCAGTGGTCGTCTTGGAGGTGTGTCTTGGAGGCACCTCCAAGACAACCACTGCCTTGCTAAAGAAGTTGATGGTGAAGTTGATGGACTGGTCAAGCATGTCTCCAGACCTAAACCCTATTGAGCATCTGTGGGGCATGCTCAAACGGAAGGTGGAGGAGAACAAGGTCTCTAACATCCACCAGCTTCGTGATGTCATCATGGGGGAGTAGAAGAGGACTCTAGTGGCAAACTGTGAAGCTCTGGTGAACTCCATGCCCAAGAGGGTTAAGGCAGTGCTGGAAAATAATGGTGACCACACAAAATATTGACACTTTGGACCCAATTTGGACATTTTCACTTAGGGGTGTACTCACTTTTGTTGCCAGCGGTTTAGACAGTAATGTCTGTTTGTTGAGTTATTTTGAAGGGGGCAAATTTACACTGTTACACAAGCTGTACACTCACTACTTTACATTGTAGCAAAGTGTCATTTCTTCAGTGTTGTCATTTCTTCATGAAAAGATATCATCAGATATTTATACAAATGTGAGGGGTGTACTCACTTTTGTTAGATACTGTAATACAGTACAATAGGTAAATTAGTAATATTATGGTTTATTAAAGTTGGGTTTCGTAGATTAAAAATAGGTATAGTCAATAAAAATTGTATAATTCAGTAATAGTAAGATGTAGTATAGCATGGTGTAGCACAGTATAGTATAGTATAGTAGACAAAATAGGTACAATATATAATATGCAGATTAGCCATCATTCTAAGTTCACGGACCTTCATTCCTCTGTTCATGGTGGCTCCAAACCACACAGGTTTCGGCGTGCTGGAGAGAGAACTCCACCAGCTCTTGCGTGGGATGCTGGACGGGTTTGCAGACACGCATGTCTCCCCCATCTCCATGTTACAGTACACCTTGATTGCGTCCTTCAGACTTCCCTCGTTAGGGTCCACCCAGTACTCACCTATCACACATTCAGAGGCGAGAGTGAGGATAAATTCGCCCATACTGTCAAGTGCAAAAGTTTGTGCAAAACTCGGAAGACAAAATATCATTTTATTGCAACATCGTATATCCTATGTTAACTGACATTCCTTTATTACCACAAATATAAATAAAATAAACAGTGTGTCACATAATTAATAGCTTTAGATAGCTATAGATGTCTGTCTATAAATTCTATAAATAGTTACTCCTGTCTGTAAATTATCTCTCATAATCTCTGAAAAGATTTTGCAATCACTTGTAGTTTATTTTTGTTAATGAACTAAAAAATGTTCCTTTTTTCATTAAAAAACAAATCTACAGAGGGTCCAAACTATTGCCCTCAACTGTGTACTATGCATTGTTACAGTTTGGTTTTTGTATACAAACTCTTTAATATGTGTACCTGGTGTGTTTATTATACAAGCTGTACCCTGAAGTTTATATTATGTTTTTCTGTGAAGAGTCCATCTACAATTAATCAAGAAAAATCTTAATTTTCTGAACTGATCCTGATGAGCAGAAGTTCTGGTGAACATCAGATCAACAGAATTATCGATAACAGCCTGATTCTTTGTATATTTTCACTGCTGTGGACTCCTCACCACTTTTCTTCATTGGGTAGCACTGCTTGATGTCCTGGCAGGTGCGTGCTGGGTGATGGCGGCTCCCGTCTGCGTTTTTCATGCTGTCCAGCTGACTGCCCAGAGCCTTCAGTGAGGCGTGGACGCTGCTGTCCACGTGTACGGCACGAGAGCCATTAACAGGCATTGCCTCATCCTTGTTGTACTCTGGAAGGGGATTAGCTGTAGGATCAAATGTGCCGTCGTAGTCTGGGTATTTATCAAAGTCATCCTCTACAGCAGTGGGAGGTCCAGGAGGACCGGGCGGGCCTGGAAGACCAGGTTCTCCGTGAGGGCCCTTAATAGAGCAGGAAATGAAGAAATAAGCTTAAAGCTTATGGTTTGTTCACTTGCTTCCCCTGTATGTGTAATTACCCCAGCGTCTCACCTCTGGTCCAATATCTCCAGGGCTGCCTCGAGTTCCAGGAGACCCACTGGGTCCAGGAATACCCATCTCACCTTCTTTACCAGCAGGTCCAACAGGTCCAGGAGGTCCCTTATAGTAATGAATAAAGACATCAGTGGAAATATTTTCCATTCAATTTTAACTTTTTTTCCTTTTCATTTTTGATCCAACAGCCGAATGCTTTTGTAGCAACTACCCTGATAATAACATTAACAACTCACTCTTTGACCACTCGGTCCGACAATTCCTCTCTCCCCAGCGTCTCCTGTCGCTCCCTTTATTCAGAAAAATGATTGGAGTCTTACTATCAGGAAAACCAGCACTGATCTTTATGAGCATGATTATAATATGAGAATTGGTGTACTATATGATGATCTTATACTCACAGCTGTTCCTGGGAGGCCCTGGAGTCCAGTGAAGCCACGGTGACCTTTCTGACCCCTCTCACCAGCATCCCCTTTCTCTCCTTTGTCTCCTTGTGGCCCTTGAGGTCCCTGTGGTCAGGTAGAGACAGAGATATTCTACAAAAATATTGACATTTAATGTGTTTTCATCCCAAATCACATTCTTTTTTTTATGTTGGTGAAGTGTTTACTGTGATGGTGTTTATACATGTAGTGTATCTGATAGTATCTGAAAGTGTTTAAATGGACATATGACCTGTTTTCCTCTGACTCCTGGCTGGCCGGCTGGACCCGCTGGACCGCTTGCACCCTGCAATTAAGAGAAACATTCAATCCTAATATTATATGATGTTAAAAAAATTACATTATTATATATAAAATTTGAGCATTGCAATCATTTGCCATATGAGATAACTCACTTTTGCCCCTCTTAATCCAGGACCTCCAGAAGCTCCTACTGGTCCAGGTGTTCCTGGGGTTCCCTGAGGTCCTGCTAGACCCTCAGCACCTGAGTCTCCCCTATCTCCCTGAAAAAAAGAAGAAAAAAACATGCACAGCCAATTATCTTAATGCATCAAATTTGGAGCAGAGAATAAGAATCTGCTTCCAAATTTGGCATTAAAATCTGTTTGCCAAATTTGTTTGCGCACTGATTTGTTTGCGTACTTTGACTCCACGAGTACCATCAGTTCCAGGACCTCCATCTGCACCTGCAGGACCCTTAAAAAGCAAAGTAATGTACAATATAAATACATGAATATGACATTTCAAAGGACTGTCTAAGACTGACAAGCTAAAACACCAAACCTGTGAGCCAGCCTCTCCTCTATCCCCAACAAGTCCAGGTAATCCAACAGGGCCTATACCACCTTTTACCCCCTGAGGGCCTTTGGTGCCGGGTTTTCCAGGTAAACCCTGAATGAGAAGAAACACATATTCATCCTCAATTATATCGGCAATATAATGATTACTGTACCAAACCTTTAAGTGGTTTAACAGTGTTGTGATGGTACGGCTTTTCATGTTTATTTCTATAATTTAGTACTAGAATAAGACAATAATACTGAATATAGTACTCTGTCTTTCAGGTAAGTAATAAAACCCTCCGTATTATGCTATTATCCGAAACTAATCATTTTATATTATTGAACATCCTTAAACAAGTTAGAGTCTGTTCTCACTTATGTTGTAGCAGCTATAAACAGTCTTTTCATCATTAACATATCTTTTTTCTCTGTTTTGAAGTTAATAAAAATAAAGCAGCTTGTCAGTTTAACTAAAAAACCCACAAAGCGTAAACTCCTCTGTCCTAAAGATGTTGGAAAACTTAAAGTTACATCTTTACCTCTGATCATTATAAAGCACTGACATTGGAGACTCCTTATAGATAACTCAACGATTGTACATGTTTTTTTAATTACTAATGATCCCAAAATAATAATAACCATTAGCATAATAATCAAGCCAATCATCTACAGTGTATCAAAAATAAGTAGTGCATTGGTAATTTCAGATTAGTTAAGCACTGACCTATTAATAGTCATTAAGCTGATTAGTATTAAATGATTACTTTTTTCTTTTTTTAATGAAACAATATTATTAGTTGATAGCAACATGTTATGTTGAATTGGGCAGTGAGTGTATTAATGGTCAAACATACAGCAGGTCCAGAAAGGCCCATCAGTCCACGCTCTCCTCTCATACCCGGTAGACCCACCAGCCCTCTTTGGCCTGACAACCCAGCAGGTCCTGGAGGTCCGTCAGGGCCCTAAGAAATTTAAATAAAGTGTAATGGCAAAGATTAGCACCTATTTTGCAGTGATAGACCATAATTACACACACAGTAGCTGGTGGATCATTTTCAGCACAGCGTTAACACTTCATAGTGTACAGTTAGAAACTAAAGCTCATTTTTTCATGCACAGCATGTGTGAATTGTCCTCAGAAGTTTTTTTCCCCTGTGTACAGAAGTGTGTATAATCAGAAGTGTGAAAAGCTTTTAATATTCTGAGTGTGCAAAATAGGCTGAGATTAATTTACCGGTGGTCCATCTTCCCCAGAATCGCCTTTATCGCCAGGGCTTCCAGCTGGTCCCACGTTTCCACGCTCGCCTTGACGTCCTGGGCCTCCTGATTCTCCATGTATTCCGGGTTCACCCTTCTTTCCTGGGGGTCCTTGTGGACCAGGCTCTCCAGTTGGACCCTGGCAAAAAAATGTGGAGGTGTAGTCCATAAAATATACAGGTGTCTACAATCAATTACAACAATGAAAAACGTCTTACTCAAAACTCTTTCAAATTCTTTTTGAGAGATCGTATCAAATCACAGAACCCTGGACTTTAGCGGGTCCAGACTTACATTCCTGACCTAAAGTTAGGTACTGAATAATATATTTTAAGCACATAACTGAACAATAAGTTGAGGATTTAATAGGTTGGGAGGTACTTACAGCAGAGCCTGGCGTGCCTACACCTCCTGCAGGTCCTGGGAAACCACTGGAACCCTGAGAACATAATAAGAAATTGTAAAAAATGTGTTTTACAGAACTCAGATCATTAAATTATCTTCAAAAACCTTTATGGTGGGGCTTACAGCAGCTCCCTGACTACCCCTGGCGCCTTTCAGTCCAGTTACACCAGAAGCTCCCTACAATAAAATAAAACATCAATGTGTCATGTACATTTAATGCAAGATTCAGAACAATGATGGTCACACTTATTTAGCCTTATAAATGGCATATGAGATTCAATTATTAGTCCAGCCATTCCCTTACATTATGTGCATTTCTTTTATACACATACACATAAGCAAGCATTCAATTGCATATATTATAGAGAACATGTTCTTACTAAAAGCAGATTAATGTACATCCCCTTATTTAAGCTAATTTCACACTTGAGCTTTTCCCCCCCAGACATTAACATTCAGACTGTTTGGTCAAAATTTTCAAAAATTTACAAATTTAACATTTATACAAATTGACCTTATAGATCAGATTTGCGCAAATGACCGGGAATGTAGCGGTTTCTCAGTAACATTTTTTCTACCGAGACAGAAAACTAAAGCTAGTGCTGATGTAAAGTAGATGGTAACAATACCTTACTTGTATCATGGATGTTCGACAACATTATCTAACACTAAATTGATAAAAGTATAATGTGTCTTTCCTTAATAAATAAAATATTGTTATCATAGGAATTAAACTCTTCAGGATGCGCTGTTTAGGATAATATTGATGTTGCTATAACAGCAATATCTTCCTATAACAGCATGTCCCACTGAGGTGTTATCCCTTACTTAACAAAATGGAGTTACTATGCACTGACAGACAAGGTGCCAAAACTTTAGCACATGCCTTGCTGTTTCTGTTGAAAGTATAAAAAGTTTTTTTTTATTATTTCTGCAATAAAAGTTGCAGAAATATATCATGAACAACTTTGTTCCTTGTATTAGCTAATTTAGTTAATTGTATTAACTCGTTTTTCCAGTAATCAACAAAACATGTGATTTGACCAAGGGTGCACAAACGTTTGCATACAACTACTTGAATTGTGTTACTGAGCCAAATGTTTTTGGCTCAGTACTGTGAAAATGGGGATGTTTATGTCTTCAAGTGGACATAAACATACGTTGACTGTTACAAAGCTCTGATACTGGAGACTCCTTCCAAAAATATTAAAGAAACACCTCCTTACAGAAAACTTCGCTGCATTATTCTTTGTTAAATAACAGCACATTTTAAAAACCTGTTTATTATTAAACTTGGATTATGTGAACGAATTGTTACTATAGAAACGATAACGTATTAGAAATTGTACATGAATGAGAGAATGACATGTACAGTGGAGGAAAAAAGTATTTGATCCCCTGCTGATTTTGTACGTTTGCCCACTGACAAAGAAATGATCAGTCTATAATTTTAATGGCAGGTTTATTTGAACAGTGAGAGACAGAATAACAACAAAAAAATCCAGAAAAACACGTCAAAAATGTTATAATTTGATTTGCATTTTAATGAGGGAAATAAGTATTTGACCCCCTCTCAATCAGAAAGATTTCTGGCTCCCAGGTGTCTTTTATACAGGTAACGAGCTGAGATTAGAAGGACACTCTTAAAGGGAGTGCTCCTAATCTCAGTCTGTTACCTGTATAAAAGACACCTGTCCACAGAAGCAATCAATCAATCAGATTCCA
>JAFFST010052602.1:38177-55390 GCA_022414735.1 Noturus placidus
CCATGATGGTTTGGATTTTTTTTCACCTTTAATAATAAACACCTTCATTTACAAATTGCATTTTGTGTTTACTTGTGTTGTCCTTGACTATTGTTTAAATTGGTTTGATGTTCCGAAACACTTAAGTGTAACAAACATGCAAAGGAACAGGAAATGAGAAAGGGGGCAAACACTTTTTCACACCACTGTACATATATAAACCTATTCGCCCCACAAATTCCAAGTTAAGCCTTTATTAGAAACGTATGTCCAAATTGTTAACTGCTAGTCTATGTTTAGCATATGATAGCACAGTTATCCTATCCTATACTATTAAAAATGAGTTTGTTTAACATGTTGTTATTAGTTACCTGAGGTCCAATTTTCCCTTCTGGTCCATCAGGTCCAGCAACACCACTCAGACCCTTAAGATGTATCAAAAAAATCATGAAGCATAATGGTGACACTCTTTCACATAATAAACATCACACAGGTCTTTATTTACCCTTGCACCCGGAAGGCCTGGTTCTCCAGGACGGCCAGGATCACCGCCAGCACCTTTACCTCCGGACGAGCCTGGAGTGCCACGCTCACCTAGAGCACCCTAGTGATGTTGTAGTAGCAATCCATTAATCAAAGCAAAAATAGGAATAGAAGTAGGATGATCACAGTTTTAAAAGATGGGAACTTTGCCTGCCTTTTGTCCAGGTAACCCGTCAGCACCCGGAAAGCCTCGAAGACCTGGAGCTCCCTAAAAACACGAAAACAGATCAATTCAATGCAAAAACAGTCTGCTCTTCTAAATAACAAACAAATTCACAGATACTTCAGACTGCAATCAATTGCCCACTAAAGAACCATCTACTTTCAATGAAAGGCACAATTTGACTGACCAACAGAGACCCTTCCTGAGTAACTTTTTTAATGGACTTTCCAACATTAAATGTATCTACTGTATAATATAATTGAATATAATCATTAGCAAATTGCTGTGGTATAAGAATGAACCTTTTCAAGATGTGCCGTAATAGGAAAATAATCAACTTCGGGTAGATAATTACATCACCATTTTTCCTCCTGAAAGCTAACAAAGTGTGTACACAAAAAATATTGTGGATACACAGCAAAAAAAACAGATTGAAACCTTCAAGATCCGGAAGCTTGTGGCCAAAGCTGCACAAAAGATACAGAGTTTCTGAGACTACAGCAAATCAGTGAATTATTTCTCTCACTGTCTCTCCAGGAGGACCGGGCGGCCCTACAGATCCCAGATCTCCTCTGGGGCCCCGTTTCCCTTCCTCTCCCATCAGACCCATCTCTCCTTGAGCTCCAGGTTGCCCCTGTGACACAAACAAGTTTTATCAAAACAGCGGCCCACCCCTTTGTAACTATTTAATTAGCTATTGTAATCGACCAACTATTAATCCGGCGTATTAACTCACCACTTCTCCTTTAATTCCAGGCTCTCCTTTGAGTCCAGGGATGCCTGCTTCACCCTATGACCATAAAAATATGAACATCTGTAGTATCTTATTCCATAGATAGTGTAAGTACAATATTGCAAGTGACCTAAATAGTTCAATTTATAACAATTTTTTTTTTAATGACTGCATTATCATTACAGCCGCTGCAACTATGCAACAATGGTTATTGTTCCATGGCTCAGTTTTCTCTGTTTAATTATCATAGTCCTTTAAAATGTTATTTAAAAAAAAAACAACAACAATAAACAATGAACAGGGCTACTACAGGGGGCGGTTGTGGCGCAGGTGGTAGAGCAGGTTGTCCACTAATCGTAGGGTTGGTGGTTCGATTCCCGGCCCATGTGACTCCACATACTGAAGTGTCCTTGGGCAAGACACTGAATCCCAAGTTGCCCCCGATGGCAAGTTAGCACCTTGCATGGCAGCTCTGCTACCATTGGTGTGTGAGTGTGTTTTTGAATGGGTGAATGAGACACAGTGTAAAGCGTTTTGGATAAAAGCGCTATATATTTATTCATTTTTGTACATTTATTCATTTTAGCAGACGCTTTTATCCAAAGCGACTTACAAATGAGAGCACATTCACACACCGATGGTAGCAGAGCTGCATGCAAGGTGCTAGCTTGCCATCGGGGGCAATTTAGGGTTCAGTGTCTTGCCCAAGGACACTTCGGCATGGGATCACCCGGGCCGGGATTCGAACCACCAACCCTACGATTAGAGGATTAGTGGACAACCCGCTCTACCGATTGAGCCACAGCCGCACTTATATAAGTGCGCCATTTACTAGCCCCAGCCCTGGGGTCTCAGTTTTGTTATAATCCTGAGCAAAAACCTTTGGAACTAGCCTGGTGACCACTGCAAAAGGTCCAGTTCCTGGTTTATGGTGTTATAAAATACCACATTTCAATCATTCATAATTTTATGTAGAACTATGTAGAATTTTATGCAGAAAATAAGAACTCTAATTTTATGTAGAACCATTTGTCAAAAATGAGTGTGGTATTACCACTTGACCTTTGGCCCCAGCAAGTCCCGTCTTTCCCTGAGGTCCAGGTGGTCCAGGCTGACCAATCAGTCCGACCGGACCTTGCACACCAGGTGTCCCCTACATAAAAAAAGATCGCTCATGACACACTACACATAATTGAATCATGAATTACATTCATTGACTTAAACTTAAAGAATGACAGCTTTGTTGGAAGAATGGCTGGAACTCACTGATGGCCCTTTATGTCCAGGAGTACCGTCCATACCTGCTGGACCCTAGATATGAGCACATTTATATCAATAATATGCATCAAAATATCCAAATACAGAGTGTAGACATGGCATACCTGTTTGCCCTGAGATCCAGGTAAGCCTACTCTTCCAGAGTCCCCTCTGGGTCCCTGAGCACCACCAGTGCCACGAGGGCCAGTGGGTCCTGCTTCACCCTGTGAATGGAAAGGAACCAAAAATTACACCTAAACATGCATGCAATAGACTGCAATGGTCTGGTGTTCCATCGAGGCTTTATCCACATAAACATGGATAGACATGGATATTTCAATATCGTGATATCAGAACTCATTGTAGTATTCATTTACTTAATGTAGTATTCAGAGATAATTTCAGGGACATAAAAAAAATATATAATAATAATGTGTGATGCAGAACCAGAGTAATGGCATTTATTTAGCTATACCAAAGGAGAGGCTTCTATTTTACATCATATCCAAATATACATAGATTTTTGCTATGTTATTTGAGTAATATTAATTTTAAAATGCAAATTTTTAAATATTATTTTTTTTTAAATATGAACATGTCCTTGCTAAATATATGTCGCTAAACATATGTCGTGATTACATTACAAATTAAACATGTACAAACCTTCATGCCTGGATTGCCTGGAAAACCTGGAGCTCCTGGGATTCCTATGGTACCCTGTAAGAAATACGAAATGACCAACATTACCAAAAACTGATAAATGCTGCAATCTTTTTTATACATTGTAGGTGTATGGGATGAATATGGGTTGATGGGATTTTTAAGATATTAGAACAGACAAGTAATTTACATACCAATGGGCCTGGTTGTCCAGTATTTCCTGCCATTCCACGTTTTCCCTGCAGAAAAAAACACTGAATCTTAAAAACCTTGTAGCACAATAAATGCTTAGTTTAAAAAAATTGCCTTGTAAATTTATAAAAAATTGCTTGCAGGTAGTTAGTGTAAATTCATCCTGTACTGTATTTTAAATAGAACATAAAACTCCAATCTTACAGTTATATTGTTTTTTTTTATTTTTGCCAAATATACATGTTAAATAAATCTGAAAGACAAAAATCCTAACAAAATAGATTAAAAATAGATTAAAATTGTATTTTCTCAAGGAATCATTTCAGCTCGCATAGGAACAGTTAAGATATCAAACTGCACAATAAACACTAGCTAAAATAACAAAAAATGCAGTAAGACAAACAATATAACAAACAATGAGAACAATAGGGACAAAATCAGTGAGTGACAGTCTTGGATAAAACTTTTTAGGGTTTATCTATTTAACATATCAGGCTAGCTAGCATACATTAGCTAACATCACCTAACGTTGACAAACTTTACCTCCGGTTTAAACTTTTTGCACTTAACCTGCTTCACTAAAATAATTAAAGCTATGCGTTTTAATATACATATTTTAGGAGGGCTTAGGAAATAATGAAACAAGAAATTCAGCTACTTGTACAGTAAAGTTAATGATACTGTATAGCTATACAGTATAAGGTACTTTGATATAGTATAAGCTGCAGTACCATCAATATAAGTATTTTACTGTATGAGCACAGTATTCAATAGTAGAAATTACAGAAATTATCTCACCGCTGGTCCGCTAGGTCCGATCCGACCTCTTTCACCAGGTAATCCAGGTGGACCCTAAAAAAAATCAGTTGCAGTCCATGATGATACATTTTTGCGGAATAAGCTTGCTTTGATTTGCCCAATATTATCAAAATCGTATTATGGAACATACCTGTGGACCAACAAGCCCCACTGACCCAGGAACACCCGATGCACCCTGAAACCAAAACACAAACATACATATAGTATTTAATAATATATTATTCTGTGCCTTGACGTAGGCTTCTCAGTAGTGACGTGTGTGTCTAACCTTTGAACCGACAACACCTCGCTCTCCCTTCGCTCCATGTGGACCTGCATATCCCTGAAATGATCAAAACTGTTATCAGAATTTCAATCCTTAAAATGAAGAGAGCATTAAAACCTGGTTTATACACCGTATGCATGCAGTTAAATCTAAATTTGATGGCTGTTTTTTTTCACATTGGAGTAAATGTTAAATTTATGTTTAAATATTTAAAACATGTCAGCAATTATCAATCAATCTCACCCTGTGACCTTTCATTCCTGGTTGACCTGGTAAGCCTGGGAAGCCCCTAGTGCCCTTGATGAAGGGAAACATCATTGTATTAGGATCAGGTTGAAACATAGATGTATAAATAATATATGAAACAAAAATGTTTTTTTATTTTACTGCTGATCCTGGGAATCCATCTTCTCCTTTCTTTCCTGGTTCTCCTGGTTCACCCTGATACCGGAAGAAGAAGTATGGATCATTTTATTACTGTAAGATGAGCGTGGATAATTTTATTGCTGAAGGTCATAACATGGTAAATAACTATTTTATGAGAATAAGCTCTGTACAGTCTGGGACAGGGTTAAGTAAACAAGCAGATATGTGTACGTACATCTTGACCAGGTTTTCCTATAAGACCGTCTGGACCCCTTGGTCCATGAGGTCCCTGTAAAAAAGAAAAGAACAGCTCCTTAATACAGAAAAACCTCCTTTCCTGACAACTTCTTCCTACAGTCATGGCCAAAAGTTTGCGATCACTATACTATATATTATATATGTAAAGTGATCGCAAACTTTTGGCCATGACTATATATGATATTTTGGAGTCTAAGGAGTTACACGCCATGTTACAGTTTGGCTTAAGCAATTTCTACTGGCCTTCAGCCACAATTTCTTTTCAACCATGGGTTTAGATAAATTACACTCCAACTATAAAGCAATCTTGCATAGTTTCTATTTCAGGGATCATTATCCAGTGGACTCAGATTAAACCAAGCACTGGAAAAATACTGTAGCAGAGCAGATCAATGTATGAACAAAACTGTCCGGTATCTCGGCTTCTGTAGCAGATTCTCTGTTGCAGCCAATCATGTGGATTTATGTGAATTAGTTAGCTGAAGGTAGCACATCGGAAAAGAAAAGTGTTTTTCCGCAGCCGTTCATCAGTATTTAATTTAATTTACTCATTCTGGTCTTATTAAAGAACCAACGTCATGTTGTGATTTTTTTTTTTTTTTAATATGACGACGAAAGCAGAACACTTAAAGACAAATTAGCAAACTATGCATGTAGTACACATTCATTCTGAATGCATCTCATCATTTCAAAGTCTGTGGTGCTACTCAAAAGTGAAGCTTTTAACATGAACATGAAGCCTTATTTATAGCCATTATTGTTACTATTGGTCTATTGGTACTACATTTAAGCTAGATTAATTTCTTACCATGGGTCCTGGATCACCTGCATCTCCAGGGGTGCCCTGTGCTCCCATAGGGCCCTGTGGGACACAAAAAGCACTGTGATCACATTTACATTCTTGATACAATATAAATATCATCTTGTGAGGCTGCTTGTCCAATGGGTGTTGGACTTACGGGTGAACCTGATGGTCCTGGGTGTCCTCTTGGGCCTGCTTCTCCCTGAATCAGATTAATTAGTGGTTTAAAAATGAATGATAATTTTTGAGAAATAATTAATAATCATGATAACCTAGTGTTACAGCCAGTGTACATTACACTAAATCTTATGATATTCAATATTTAAACTGTTCTTACAGGTGGACCAGAGACAATTGCAGACATTCCCATTTTCGCATCATGGAAGCCTGAAGCCATCTGAGATGCAAACTGACTCTGTAAAAGAATTCACTGGAATGATTACCATTAAAATGGAGAGATTTGAGATTTTATATATATATATATATATATATCAGAGGTTAAATCTGAGAACGAGGAACTTTTTTAAACACTGTATTTAGGACTTGCGCGCCTCATAAAGAGTGAGTATGCAGAAATCTTGACTTCAGAAAGTCATGCACCATTTTCTGTTTATATAAAAAGTAAACCTGAATAGAAATGTGCATGCTCTCACACATTCTCTCAACATCCACTCCCATCCTGTCTCCTTCCCCAAATAACTCCAAATACTTCAAAATGGTCAATTTATTTTCATACTCTCATATGCATATAAATAGAGCCACAATTCTCAAATCATCCGTGTGTAAAAACAATGGCAGAACTAATGAGAAAGCTGAAAGAGAAACCTTTTAAGAATGTAATACACCTCTAGAAGAACAAACATATTTTGTGTGCATGTACTGTGACATACTGAAGCAGAGGATAATCAGTATGCAGTATTCCAGCATGATAACGACCCCAAACACACCTCCAAGACAACCACTGTCTTGCTAAAGAAGCTGAGGGTGAAGGTGATGGACTGGTCAAGCATGTCTCCACACCTAAACCCTATTGAGCATCTGTGGGGCATCCTCAAATGGAAGGTGGAGGAGCACAATGTCTCTAACATCCAGCAGCTCCATGATGTCATCATGGAGGAGTGGAAGAGGACTCCAGTGGCAACCGGTGAAGCTCTGGTGAACTCCATGCCCAAGAGGGTTAAGGCAGTGCTGGAAAATAATGGTGGCCAGACATAATATTGACACTTTGGGCCCAATTTGTACATTCTCACTTAGGTGTGTACTCACTTTTGTTGCCAGCGGTTTAGACATTAATGTCTGTGTGTTGAGTTATTTTGAGGGGACAGCAAATTTACACTGTTACACAAGCTGTACACTCACTACTTTACATTGTAGCAAAGTGTCATTTCTTCAGTGTTGTCACATGAAAAGATATCATCAGATATTTACAAAAATGTGAGGGGTGTACTCACTTTTGTGAGATACTGTATATATACACAACCCCAATTCAGAAAAAGTTGTGAGAAAAAGAGGAGTGATTTGTAAATGTACTTTATATTTAAACATAAAAACATATAAAGACAAGGTATTTAGGTGTTTTACCTAATGAACTACATCATTTTTTGAAGATAGATGTTTATTCTGAAATTGATGCATGGAACACACTCCAAAAAAGTTGGGACAGAGGAAATTTAGGACTAATAGCGATGTGACAAGTTGATATAAGAAGGTGATCTGAAACAGGTGAGGCAATCGTCTAGTCATAGTATATACGGAGCTTCCAAAAAAAGGCCTAGTCCTTCAAAAGCAACGATGGGTCGAGGCTCGGAAATCTGCCAACAGATGCGTCAGCAAATAATCCAACACTTTCAGAACAACATTCCCCAAAGACAAACTGGCAGGATTTTGGGCATTTCACCTTCTACAGTGCACAATATAATTAAAAGATTCAAGGAATCCGGTCAAATCTCGTGTGCGTAAAGGGCAAGGCTGAAAACCACTTCTGAATGCCCATAATGGATATCCTGACATGGGCTCATCCACAGATGCAGGTTAAGGCTTTACTATGCAAAGCAGAAGCCATACATAAACACTGTCCAGAAGAACCGCTGACTTCTCTGGGCTTGTGGATTCAGAACAGTAGATTCGTGTTTTGTGGTCCAACGAGAAATATTTAAAATTTTTGGACAAAACAGGTGTCGTGTTCTCCGTGCCAAAGAGGAAATGGATCCTCCAAGCTGTTATCAACGTCAGGTCCAAAAGTCAGCGTCTGTCATGGAATGGGGGTGTGTCAGTGCCCATGGCATGGATTACTTGCACATCTGTGAGTGCATCATTAACGCAGGAAGATATGTGCACATTTGGCACAACATATGCGGCCATCCAGAACAGGACAACGCCGAACCACATTTTGCCCGGATTACAAGCACATGGTTGTTAAGCAGAGAGTGCGGGTGCTAGCATGACCTGCCTGCAGTCCTAACCTGTCTCTGATTGAGAATTTGTGGTGCATTATGAGGCACAAAATAAGGCAACAAAGGCCCTGAATATGCGCAGCTTAAGAAATGCATGATGGATGAATGGGGGAAATTCTGCTCGCTAAACTTAACCATCTGGTGCCTTCAGTCCCGAACACTTAATAACTGTTATTTAAATCAAATGTGATGTTACACAGTGGTAATCAGTCGACTGTCCCAACTTTTTTGGAGTGTCTTGCAGTAATCAGATTTGAAATGAGTGTATATTTTCAAAAATAAATTAAATTCACAAAGTAAAAGATCAAGTAATGTGTTTTCAATAAACTACAAGGTGAACTGAAATTTCAAATGACTCTTGTTGTTTGTTTGTTTTTTTGCATTTTCCATATTGTCCCAACTTGATCATACTTGGGGTTGTGTATATATATATTTCCCCCAATTTTCTACATTTTATTCTTCTGAGACATGTAAAGCCAGCCAACAACATCTTTGTCAAACTGCTGCACACGCTGCATCACAGGGGAGCGAAACACACTCAAAGCAAAATGCTAGCCACCCTCTTCCTCATACTGGACCTCACAGATGCTTATGATTGGCTAGTGTCACTGTGGGAGAGAGAGAATTCCATCCCTCCCACCCTGAGCCCATGGGCATTTTTCTCCCTACGTTCCCGGCCACAAGTAGCTGTGCCATCATTGTAATTCAAACTCATGACCTCTCAAGGAAAGGGTGAACACAGGTTATCCATCAGAAGCCCTATCACCATATTTCTGACTAGTTTAATTATGTACAGGGTAAAAACCAAACAGCAGACAAACCAAAATTATCTTTTGGACCTGATTCGGACTCAGCAAACAGACTACTGTGCCTTATAAACAAAGCCCTCCCAGATGATGTACAAAACTCTAATGATGGTCCAAAATGTTATACATACTCTCTAAATAAACCAAACATTTGCTATGGAAAGAAAAGGTAAGTTTCTGGATAATACCTGGAGATTCATATGCTGTTCTGTTTTGCTAATTTGTCCACAACCAAATTTGAACTTCAAAGTCACATTTTTGTCAGTGTGTATGCCTTCTACAGGTGCAATGACTTATCAACAGAGAACACAGATTAAATACAGTTAAATACTCACCCCTGGTAATGCAGCTTGTCCTTGAGGACCAGGCTTTCCGGGCATACCTGGCACACCTGGTATCCCATCAAACCCAGGTGGACCTGCCACACCCTTAAAAAGAGAAAAGCTGTCATCACTGTAACAGTTTAAATAAAATATAATATAATATTTTTTTAGACAGATCATTCACAATTTCATACATATTTGACTGATTATTATTAGCACATATAAGATCAAAAGAACGTTTTCAAAACATACTTTTCTTCCTTTAAAGCCACGATATCCTACACGTCCTGCTGGCCCAGGAGCTCCCTATTAAATACAACACAATATGTAAATTTGAGGCAAGGCAGTAAAACATTTAGGTAGATTATTGCTGCAAAAAAGTGCAAAATCCCACCATTGGTCCCTGTCGACCAGGCAGTCCCACAATCTGAAAAACAACATGGAAGCACTTAATAATACACAGAATACTGTAAATGCTGAATAATAATACACTGAATCCACATATATTCTTGCTAAAGAAGTTATTTTTTTATACTTACATGAGGAATATCACCTGGTTCTCCTTTTTCACCCTTAAATTTCAAAAGAGTTACATTTTCAGTATAGCTCATGAAATAACCATAATACTATTTATATTTATCTTGATATATTTATATATTTTAAATAGTATGCATTATAGTGCATGTACACACCTTGAGTGCCATTATCTCTGAAATGTAAACGAAAAAGAGGGTTTAAGTATAATTTAGTAAACATGCTATTTCATATAATGTGTCATTAATAAACATATTATTACAAACTTGTATTATATACTGTATATATACTTGTAAATTCAAAGTTATAATAGCATAATGACATATTAGAATGATCGACTAAAGAGTTTTAATTATATAAACAGGTCATAATGGTACAGTAAAAGGTGATCATTATATAATAACAGCTTATAATAGTATATTAACAGGTTATATTGGTATAGTACTGATTATAATAGCTTAGTAATAGGTTATAGTGATGTAGTGACAGGTTATTATGGTATATTAACAGATCATAACTGGTATAATGACTGGTTGTTATGATACAGTAACAGGTAATAATGACTTAGTAAATTATAATGGTGTAGTAATTATAATTCTATACTAATAGGATATAATAGTACAGGTTTTAATGCTATAGTAATGAGTTTATAATGCTATAGTAATAGGTTATAATGGTACAGTGATATGCTGTAGTTATGATGGTATATTAAAAGGTTAAAAGTATAGTAATAGATTATATTGGTATATTAACAGGATATAATTATAAAGTCATAGATTATAATGGTACAGGAATGAGTCGTAATGGTTATGTTAACGGGTCATAAATGACAGGGTAAAGGCATAATATAATGGGGTGGCTGGGACTCAGATGGTAGAGCAGGTTGTCCACTAATCACAGGGTTGGTGGTTCAATCCTTGGCCCACATGTCACATGCCCAAGTTTCCTTGGGCAAGACACTGAACCCCAAGTTACACCTGATGATAGGCTAGGGCCTTGCATGGAGTATGTGCATGTGTGCATGAATGGGAAACAGTGTAAACCGCTTTGTATAACCGCTAAAGTTAAAAGGTGCTTTATAAGTGCAGACCATTTAAAATATAATAATAATAATAATAATAATAATAATAATAATAATAATAATAATAATAATAGGCAATAACAGCTATAATACTGGATATACAGTATCTCACAAAAGTGAGTACACCCCTCACATTTATGTAAATATTTGATGATATCTTTTCATGTGACAACACTGAAGAAATGCTACAATGTAAAGTAGTGAGTGTACAGCTTGTGTAATGGAGTAAATTTGCTGTGCCCTCAAAATAACTCAACACACAGCCATTAATGTCCAAACCACTGGCAACAAAAGTGAGTACACCCCTAAGTGAAAATGTCCAAATTGGGCCCAAAGTGTCAATATTTTGTGTGACCACCATTATTTTCCAGCACTGCCTTAACCCTCTTGAGCATGGAGTTCACCAGAGTTTCACAGGTTGCCTCTGGAGTCCTCTTCCACTCCTCCATGATGACATCACGAAGCTGGTGGATGTTAGAGACATTGTGCTCCTCCACCTTCCATTTGAGGATGCCCCACAGATGCTTAATAGGGTTTAGGTCTGGAGAAATGCTTGACCAGTCCATCACCTTCACCCTCAGCTTCTTTAGCAAGGCAGTGATCGTCTCGGAGGTGTGTTTGGGGTCGTTATCATGCTGGAATACTGCATACTTATCATGCTCTTCTTCAGTATGTCACAGTACATGTTGGCATTCATGGTTCCCTCAATGAATATATGTATGAGTGCTGCCAGCATTGCTGCAGAGGTTGAAGGGGTGGGGGGGTCAGCCTCTCAGTGCTTAGACCACACACTGCACACTGCTTCAAATTGGTCTGCATGGCTGTCGTCCCAGAAGGAAGCATCTTCTAAAGATGATGCACAAGAAAGTCCACAAACAGTATGCTGAAGACAAGCAGACCAAGGACATGGATTATGAGACCAAGATAATCGTATTTGGTTCAGATGGTGTCAAGCGTGTGTGGTGGAAACCAGGTGAGGAGTACAAAGACAAGTGTGTCTTCAGTCAAGCATGGTGGTGGGAGTGTCATGGTCTGGGGCTGCATGAGTGCTGCCGGCACTGGGGAGCTACAGTTCATTGAGGGAACCATGAATGCCAACATGTACTGTGACATACTGAAGCAGAGCATGATCAGTATGCAGTATTCCAGCATGATAACGACCCCAAACACACCTCCAAGATGACCACTGCCTTGATAAAGAAGCTGAGGGAGAAAAAGAAGCATAGGCAGCATTCCTCCTCCTCCAAACACGGCGAGTTGAGTTGATGCCAAAGAGTTCCATCTTGGTCTCATTTGACCACCAGAGGACAAATGGGTGAAAGTGCAATACGCCGTGAACGACTGAAATCCTGCAGCGCCCCTGCTCAGGAAAGCACATATACATGCCTGTCTGAAGTTTGCCAATGAACATCTGAATGATTCAGAGGACAACTGGGTGAAAGTGTTGTGGTCAGATGAGACCAAAATGGAGCTCTTTGGCATCAACTCAACTCGCCGTGTTTGGAGGAGGAGGAATGCTGCTTATGACCCCAAGAACACCATCCCCACCATCAAACATGGAGGTGGAAACATTATGCTTTGGGGGTGTTTTTCTGCTAAGGGGACAGGACAACTTCACCGCATCAAAGGGACGATGGACGGGGACATGTACCGGCAAATCTTGGGTGAGAACCACTTTCCCTCAGCCAAGCATTGAAAATCAAAAGTAATTACTAAGTCATTGTTGTTATTCTGTCTCTCACTGTTCTAATAAACCTACTATTAAAATTATAGACTGATCATTTCTTTGTTAGTGGGCAAACGTACAAAATTAGCAGGGGATCAAATATTTTTTTTCCTCACTGTAGAGGATCTTGCCTTATAAGCAGTTAAACAAGGAAGATCTCCTAATCTATATTTGGTGAATAAAAAGGTTTTTTTTTTAAATATATACAATATGTTAAATGTAATTGCATAGCTATGTTAAATCCAATAAGTACATTTATTTATTTAAATGTGTTGTTTTGTAATTAAAATGTTGATTGTGTCCCAATCAGGGTCACAGACTCTATTTGGTGTTAGTCAATTTTATTTGATGAGCTTGAACTCTCTTATCTGTGTGGTATAGATTTAATTTTTGTATACATCATATGTTGTATACAAAATGATCTAAACTCTGCTCTAATTCATGTCTAACCTGATGTTTGACCATGACAAATCTTTGTGCTCCCTAATTGTGAAGTCATGCTGAATTCAATTAAATATTTTTATTTTGAGTAATGAGTTGCACATTATTTTATTTCATCACTAGTCGACGAGCATTTTTGGAAGGATTCTGAATGATCATTGGTGGGGGAACCATCAGACCAGTTTGGCAACTCTACTACAGTCTTATGTGGTAGACTGAAAACCTTCTACACATGTCCCAAATTACAGATACAATATTTGATCTTAAAGGCAAAGGTATACTATACATCACTAGTTGTCCATGACTAAACATGAATGAAATGAATAAAGGACTTTCATCTTGACACCAGCGTCAAATCCACTCATATCCTCTCAGTGGACTGTGTTTATATGCAAGTAAACCATGAGTACCATGAGTACTGAGTACACCATGAGTACTGCTCACCGATCCGTCCACGAGCGCCGGCGAATCTCTCACACACGGGGCAGCACTCTCCCTCCGGGACAGAGAAATGCTCACACCCTTTGAGCGCCTCACAGCGGATGTCCTCGCAGACGATGTTGCCTTTGTCACACACACACAGCCGGCATGGCTCGGGTTTCCAAATGGCGTTGGGCTCGTGAGTCACATTTCCCTCCTTACAGCCGGGCTGATTCTCTGGTAAAGCTGAGGGAAGAGAAGTAGTGCAATGAGATGTAGGATTAAAAAAACAGTGCTTGCTCAAAGGGTTTCTTCAAACTTTTAACTTTAAGGAAGCATTCTTCATTGTCCTATATTTGGAACCTAACCCTAACTCTAACCCTGAGTCAGCTGTAAGACCTTCCACCTTCCTTAGGTTTGAACATCTTCTGTAGGCTCAAAACGGTCAGAATATACACTTACAACTGAACCTCTGCGTATTCAGTAGCTATAACAGGTAATTACCCCCAAAATCACATATTTAGCTACAGAACTTGAAATAAGTGTACCTACATTTAGAAAATAACACACATTATAGATAAAAATCTGGTTTCATTACCATCTTATCCATGTTGTAAGATTCAATTAACAAATATTCAGCCGAATTCAATAATTTTAAATGAAATATTATAACTATACTAAATATCAACATAAAAATCAAATAAAACATAAATACATATATATAAACATATACATATATAAACACATATGCATATATACACATATATAAACATGAAACCCTGAGCTAAAGTGCAACCTCTAATTAACATATAGATTTATATACAATATTTCATGTTATATTTTAGATTATTTTATATGTATATATGTACAGTGGTATGCTATAATCATATATAACCAGATATAAAATCTACATTCGTTCTTTTTTTAATCGTTTATTTCCAAACTCTTTAGTTAGTCTTTAGTTTGATCAGCTAATTAATTCATTATTAATTAGATTTGAATGCAATGTCAGCCCCTAACCACAGGGGGGCAGACCTGAGTCAAGGATTCTGACTTGTCTGGAAATGCTGTCTATTTTTACAGCTTTACCTCGACTTAGTACTTAGTGGTTACATTCAGGATTGCCGATTATGGTATAAAAATATGCTCTATAATTTGGGATATGATAAAATATCCTCTTTCTGTTTCTTCTGAGGTGGCTTTCATATATTTTCATATATTACATATTGCCAGTATGGAATTATTACAGAACTGAAGTAAAGTTTATTGCAGGAATATCTCAATGGTAATAACATTTACATCCCCTGCAACACTTCATTTAATTATAAATTTATTTAATATAAATATATCTAAAAATATATCTGGAAAAATATATCTATACAGAAATTTTTCTTAAGTCAACCTGTCTGTGTAGAAGTAATCCAGCTCATTTGATCTTTACGGCCCTCATCCTCCTGGAATTAAGATGCTGCCCGAATGATCTACCCCACCCTGTGATTAAGTTCTGCAGCTGCTGAGACAGCCACACTGGGACTGTGAGCGAGGTGGAGAACCACATCAAGGTTTCATCCTGATAAGAGGGAAAAAACAAGGCTCTCGTCCGAGACCAGGAGGCCAGCTGGTGTACAATCAGGACTGTCTTCTTTCAGTGAAGCTTCGTTAGAGTATATTAATTTGGATTCTCATGAATTCACACATTTTTTGCTTGTGTATGTGTGTGTGTGTGTGTGTGTGTGTGTGTGTGTGCATGTGTGTGTGTGTGTGTGTGGATTAAAGAAATACTCGACTTTTCTAACTTAATATCCATCATATGTAGCATATGTATTATTACCGCAGATAAGAATGTCAACATGATTTGAACTTGATATTCACTTACAAAGGATGTTTAAGGGGCAGATGTTGGGGCAGTCTCTACATCAAAGGAAGTGGTAAATTAGACTCTAATGGACAAATGTTTATTATTAACTTATAGAACTTGTTTTTTATTCATGTAATATTAAATAATGTGATCTAATAACATATTTCGATCTAGTTAACTAGTTCATTAAGTGCATGAATCGGTCCCACCAGGATTTTGCGATTTTGCAAAATGTAAAATCAATCAAACTCTGCAATATTCTGAAGAGCTTGTGATTTTTAAAAAAATCACCACAGATTTTCCGCAGATTTGGGGCAAGACGCCTCATGTGCCATCATCTAAAGTGCATTCAGCCAAAGTCGTCTTTCATTCACGTGCATCGAACATAAGTACAGCTAAAAGGACTCATTTACCAACAAACATCACTGTGTGCCAAAAAAATTATTGGAACTGCAATTTCCACAAATCAAGCAGTTTTCTGCAAAAAAAGCACAAAAAGTTTCATCATAAATTTTGAAAAAAAGCCGCAGCAAAATCAAGCATTTAACTATCACAAAAAAACTCTGTACAGATTGATTAATAAAGACTAAAGGAAACGAATGAATATATGATAATGTAGCATGTCATGTTTGCTCCTTGGTTGGACAAAGTTGCAGCTATGAGATGTGGTGTTCTGTCCTCACATTGCATGTACAGTACTATACAATATTCAGTTCTGGATAGTATCTTTATTTTCTCCTGATTTGTTCAACTGCGAGGTAACTGTGTGTTGTAAGCAAGAGAGTTTTGTCAGCATTTCCACATGTTTCTGATTCTGAAAAGACGGTCTGTCATGCATGCATTTACTAATCAATCCAAGTAGTAAATTTTGCTCTACTGTCAACCACATTTCTGCTGTTGTGTGTAGTGCAGCGAATGCATGTAATAGGGTTCTTTCTGTCTTTTTCTGTTGGTGAAGCTACTTGTCTGCAGGGAAACTACGAATTAAAAATGCAGAGTGAAAGACCTGCTTGTCCCCGACACTATGGATTTGTCCACCCATGCTCTAAATCTCGAATCTTAAATAAATTCCTGTTGCTACAGATGTAGTATTAGACAAAGAAAAATGCTGGAGTACACTTTTAATAATGATAATTGTGTTTCTAGGTTTTCTGTGCTGCACAGATTAAGATCATCTGTTAGCAAATAAGGTTAAAACTGCTAAAACGGGCTGAAAATGACACAAGAGGAAACTCCTGTATACCAACCTATCAATGATGAGTCCCAAAAAAGGCACCTGTACCATTTCAAAATGCCATTCTCCAATCAGTCCTCTATCTTCACCCTCTCAGCCTTTTGCCAAGCATCGACTCGTTATTTTTCAGTGCATGTCATGCAATATTTTCCATAAATCTGTTTATAGGCTAACTATTTCATTTACATTTACATTTATTAATTTAGCAGACGCTTTTATCCAAAGCGGCATACAGATGAGAGCACACTCACACACCAATGGTAGCAGAGCTGCATGCAAGGTGCTAGCTTGCCATCGGGG
>JAFFST010052602.1:73736-88935 GCA_022414735.1 Noturus placidus
TCCACTTCATGATTGTGTCCCACCTGTTGTTGATTCTTCACAAAAAATTACAGTTTTATATCTTTATGTTTGAGGCCTGAAATGTGGCAAAAGGTCGAACAGTTCAAGGGGGCCGAATACTTCCGCAAGGCACTGTATTCATTCTGTCTCTTTGTCTCTCCAGAAAAGTTGACCTAGATCACTGTCTGATCCGTCAGTCTAAGGACAGTGGGCGGACAGTACTGTGCGTCGTCATGGAGAGTATTCGCACCACACGACAATGTTCTCTCACTGTCCACGCTGGCATGCACGGTGCTACCATGCGGGTAAACATGTGCACACAATCAGAAAGACATGTGTATGGATGGTATCACGCAAGGCTACCCACACCCACCTCTTTTATAGTTTCAGATAGATGACATCCATAATCCCAGGGGCCGTGACAAATCCATTGTAATTCCCGCCCACACCACCATAGCCTTCAGCATCTTTGACCTTTACGTGCGACTTGATGGACGTCTTGGTAAGTTGATGGACATCTTATCCATTTATGCTTAGGTTAAAAGTTGTGGCATGTCTGTGAAACTTTGTAAAATTATCACTTAGGCTGGTGATTTATAGGTACTATAAGACATCACATTCTCTCAGTGGCATAACATGCACTAAAAGGATGCATAATATATGCATAATGCTCTATATTTATCTCCTCCAACCTGACTTTACTTCCTCTGACCAGATATATGTGTAGCTCCGGAGTCTGTTGGAGGCTTTGAGAGAGAACAGATGCGTGAGCAGCTCGGAGGATTCATTGGCAGGTTTTCAGTCGGCAGGCTGCGAAGGTTCCTCTCAGGAATCATTTATGGGAACCCCTTCAGAGCAGGTAATGTAAAAAATGTCCTTTTATAACTAATGATGGGTGATCTGATCCTGCTCATGACATGTAGGATTCACCCCCATTTGAACGTTTTCACATTTTTATAATGTTATAACCTGGAACTGAAATGGACCTAACTGGAAACATATAAAAATAAATAGCCCATAATATTGGATGGGAAGGGAGGGGAAATCAATCTAGTTTGTAAAATTATTTGCAAAAATTGTTGTTTTTTAAAGTATAATTGTATAAGAGTTGTAATTGAGTCAACCTGTATGCAAATATAGTGTTACATGATCTCAAAGTAAATACACCTGTTCCTGGAAGACCCCAGAACATTGGGAGAAAATTCCAGAAAACTTTATACATCCTGCAAAACACAAATAAATCCATTATTAAAAAGGGAAAGAGTACAGCACAGTCGCGACTTTTCGCAGAGGACTCCATCCAGCAAAAAACAATGACTGGGTAAATTGGGCATTAGTCAGAAAGGCAACCAAGAGGACAATGGTAACTCTCAACATGATTCTCCCACCACCATGCTTCACTGTTGTCAGGGTGATGAGTAGTGTTGGGTTTCTGCCAAACACAGCACTTTGTGCCAGGGTCATAATGTTAAATGTTTGTCTGATCAGACCAGAGAACCTTTTCCACATGTTTGTAGAGTCTCCAATGTGTTTTCTGGAAAATTCCACACAGGATGTCATATGGCTTGTCAAATTTTGTAGTGGGACCGAGCAACACTTGTCTGTTTTTCTATATTAATATATATATCTCCGAATGAGTCCCTGAACAAAGTGTCTCCCTATAGTACTGTCTTAGGCGTTTTACATTACAGACATTGCAGTTTATTGCTCTGGCCACATCTGCAGTCCTCATGCCTCCCTACAGCAGGTCTATGGCATGTTCACAAAGGTGAGCAGGAAACCTAGGCATCTTTCTTCTGGTGTTTTTCAGAGTCAGTAGAGAGGTCTCTTTAGGTGTCCTAAGTTATTGTAACTGTGTCCTTAATTACCTACCACTTATAAACTGTTCATGTCTTAAGGACTGTTGCACAGGTTTATGTACAATAATTATGGTTCATTGAACAAGCATGAAAAAACATTGTTTAAACCCTTTTCAATAAAGATCTGTAAAACTTATTTGGATTTGACAAAATTATCTATAAAATACAGTCTCCTGAAAAAGGGACATTTCTTTTTTTTGCTGAATATGTCTTTAAAAATAATTGTTAATTAGCGTTGAACAAAGTAGAACAAGCACATCAAGTTTCACTAAGATTCACCCTCCATCCCCATCACAGACGACAGAACCTTCGAAGAGTTCACGCACTCGGACCTGTACATGGACGACGTGGTGGATTACTATGAGAAGGCAGCCAGCATGACAGACCTTTCCACATCATACCTACGTGAAGACAAGCACACCCGAGTCAACCTGCTCAACCATAACATCCCCAAAGGCCTGTGTGCTCTCTGCAGCAAGTCCCACCAGCGCCGAGAGACAGTTTACGGCTGCCTCGAGTGCTCCTCTGGTGGGCAGAAGTATGTGCGCCTACATGCTGTGCCATGCTTCGACCTGTGGCACAAAAGCTTACGGTGAGGACTCCATGTGCTGAAGAATTACAGAATGTGGATACAGATTATATTTTGAAAAGATCTAGGGTTAGGACACCACCAGGCATCTGGTACTTGAATATTCCACATGTGTCTTCAGTTCAATTCAAGTTGTGTAATATTTTTAACAAGCATTGCAGAAATTCAGATCCTTAATGAACAAGCCGAGGTTTCGTCACAGACACCTCATACTCTGGGTGACACCGGATAGTGGGATTATAAATCATTACTGTATACAAGTGTAGAAGACGAAAGACAAACAGTACAGTGTGTGTTTACAGGACGTTCATTATGTTGTAGATGAGTGCAGGACAGGCTATGATTATAGCAGAAGCTCTTGTGTACAAATCTACAATATCCAGCTGAGATTAAACACAGACAACACCAAGACTTGGGCATAAAAGCAGAAAAAGTTTGTCTTCTCGAAATGGTTTTCAACTGAGCTTCACTATTACATCTAGCTCAGGATTATGGCGTCAGCCTGATAAATACAACCTCACATAACTGCCATTTATAACAGTCTGTTCATCTTTCAGGATGAAAGGTCTTAATTAGAACTTATTAGAACAACGGTGTTCATCATAGTTTACACACCAGTCCAGATCTTTCTCAGATATCGCATGCAAGACAGTAGATCCTCTTACACTCACATGATCACCAGCTGCAGAAGTCTCCATCACACACACACATACACACACACACACACAGGAGTGTGAATAATTAAGATGGTGATAAATTAACCAGTGGACCATGTGAGGGTAGAGCAGGAAGTTGGCGGTCTTATTTCATGTTGTCTAGAACTACACATGTAATCAAATTGCTGATGTATAGCCTAGGAATGAACCACTTTAGGATACCCTGTTAAAGGAAAAATAATGAACTTCGTTGTTGATTACTTTCCTACTACAGCATGACAAAGTATTTTGTTCCTTACAGAACACTTTAATACAGTGTGACCTCTAGAGATGTAAAATTCACACAAATTTTCATTGTGTGCGAGTTAAGTGGTTCTCCGTTTTGTTTTTTGGAATAATATTTCATTGCTGAAAATTTGGTCTTCATTTACATTTGAGTGCTGAAATTTTTTTTTTAAATATGAAATGTTATTAATTTTTAGGATGACCACATCTGCAACAGAATCATTAGCTTTCTTTTTCTCTTTAATTTTTTCTCAACACTGGAAATAATAATCATTTGTGTTTCTTTTTTAAATTATCATACAGCCATTTTTCCTTTTCATTTCTGCAGTGCGAGTGTTGTGCTGGAATTCTCCATCTTAGTTTAAATAAATTGTGTGTAGGGTTTAGCCTGAAATTGTGTTTACTGCTCATTCAAGGAAGTTCGATGTGTATTGTGAATATTTTATTTAGCAGTCATGTCTTTTATAAAATAAATAAATAAAAAAGAATAAACACAGTTGGCTCGATTAATTGGTCTGTCCAACAGAAGAGTGTCATGAAACATACTTGACAGCTCCACCTGGTGGTGAAATACAATCAGTCCATCGAAGATGCAGTGCAAAAGGTTTTGCACATCCCAAGGTATCTAGGCACAAAAAAGGGAAAATGATCTGGTTTACAATTTATATACATAAAAGAAAAAAGCAGTTGAAAAAGAAAATAACTGAATCCTTCAGCATGTGTCCCTTTTTTGATAGATAGGACACTTCTAGATCAATGACATGAGTCACCAAGACAAAAAAAAGTGTCATTTTATACAGTGGGAACAAATAAAAACCAAGTTTATAAAAAAACAAAAACGTTTGATAGCATTTTCATTAATGTTTATTGCTTAAGTTATCATATCACCACATGATTTGCTGCATCGTTACATTAAGTGCAACGACATCGAGGACGCTCCATTCTGCAAATACATTCATCTCAGAGTCCTCTTTGCTTGTACCTCTAACTCATGTCCTCATAGGAAAGAAAAGGAAACTAGAGGCAACCATAAGGGTGTGCAAACTTTTGCACTACATTGAGTGCTGGCTTGCAGAAAGCTGTGAATCTCAATCACGTAAAAGAACAGTCAGGTCAAAAAAAGAATGTTTTCACTCCAGCACTTTATTTATAAAAATAAATAACAACATTCTGCATGAACAAAAAAAAGAACAGAGAATACACAGTAGGCCTCGAAATCTCAGTTAAATGTAAAAACCACACACACTCCTCAATCTTACACATCACAAGCACAAGTCAGATAACACTAATAGTCCAGCTTAAACAAACAAAAGTGTCAGGTCATAGATAAAAGTTTGCATTAGAGAAGAAAGGAGCAAAAAGGAGCAAAGATTTTCAATAAAATCTGAAATATCTGGATTAAAGCACATCGTACACGGAGAACAAGGAATGTTGCATGGCGGCGAGAGATGAAGGTCATGAAAATGTTGCTGAATATGGATTCTGCATCAGCCAGACATTAAACAAATATACTGATTCATTCATACATCTTCAGTAAACCGGATCGGGAACATGGTATCTCCGGATCCGGAGTCTATCCCGGGAATACTGCGAGCGAAGCAGGACAATCAGTCTGGATAGGATGCCAGTACATCGCAGGACACCATGCACACACATACATTTACACCTTGAGGCAATTTAGCATTACCAATCCACCTACTTTGGAAGGTCTGAAGAAGGAAAAGGATAGGGAAGAGGAAAAAAAAAAAAAAAAATAGCTGGTTCTCGTAATGCAATAATACAATTGGCAGGCCAGAGATAAATAATGCTACTTGTTGCTCCTTTTAAAGGGCTTTCCTTGACCATGCACTATTAGAGAACTAAAACCATAACCATGTCTGTTTGGCATTCATTACACTTCCAGTTTGGAAAAAAAAAAAAATAATAATAATAATACTTGCATTACAAATATAGCATATCATCCAAGTCGAACATATAAAAACAGGTATCTGCTTTATCATATTGTACATAACTCTGTAATGTCTCATTTCAGGCAAACACACACACCTCCAGTAGCACTCAAGTAGTATATTTTAGTAAATCTATTTGACTCCTGTAGATTTAGAAAAAAAAAATGCAGACAAAAAGCCATCAAGGCACTCTGGACTCAACCACACGCAATAAATACTGCTGCTTTCACTGCAATCGGCAGCTCAGGTACCGTCAATTCTCACATACATTCACTCCAGTCATTATCTGTGATTGCTGGGAAAGAAAAACAAAAATTATTACATCCAATTGAATTAAGACTCACTCTCTTATGGGAATAAGTACACAATTTTCTTCCTTTCTCACCCCTTGTTCAAAATTGGTGGTGTAAAAAAACTTATAATTTTAATAATAATAATAATACAATAGGTTCAGTACACTTTGAGGGGGAAAAATTGACAGGCCTTGCTTAAAAAAAATAAAAATGACTGCCCTGCACTTCTTTACATCAGTGTACATTCAAATACTCCTTTAAATCACATCTCAGTCAAGAGAAGGAGCACAACAACCTCATACATAAGCGCACACACACACACACCTCTAGGGGTGATGACACAAATCTAGGAATGACAAATGCTTCATTAACAAAGCAGTTAGAACAAAAAAGTCCATTTAGTGATTATGTGACTCACCATCTAACACAAGCCTTCATCCCTCTGAATCCCCCCCCCCGCCCCCACACACACACACACACACACACTCCTGTGAGTTAAACCATCGCCCATCTAAACAAACCAGACGGGGTTGAGGGTAGAAAAGAAGCAGACATCTGTATAGAATCATGGAGGAGGAACGTTGTGTGGTCCGGTGCTTTGGTCAGGTAAAGTTCAGTTCATTTATTATTTTTTCCCCTCCTCCTACTGCTGTAGCAGCTTCTGATTCAGAATCTCCCAGATCATCACTTTACGGAAATACGGCATGTGACACTGCGCAGAGAGACAAACAAGTGATGGATACTGAATATAGACCTTTACAAATCTTCTGTGAGATGGAGGAAGGAAGCAGGGCTTCCAGGGGGTGAAGCAACATTTTATAGCTCCAAAACGCATATGCAAATGTCAATCATTCGAAAATTCATATGGCAACCAGCTCTTTCAAGGATTATTGAAAGAAAATTAAGACTGCTGTAAGTTGACACCAAAAACAAAGAAGCCGAAAGGTGTTGTGAGCACCTACTGATGTTAAAATCCTGAGCTCCTACATAAAAAAAAAAAGTGTGCGAAGGTCAGCAGGTCTGAACATTTTTATTTATTTATTTTAAACGTGAAACAAGCATTTTCCAGGACTTTCTATGACTACATTTACATAGACAGCAGTAATCTAAATATTGACCTTATTCTGAATAAGACAATATTGTGATTAAGGTGTTTACATGAGTCACTTTTAGAATACTCCTTTCATGTTCCTGTTTACAGCTTATAGAACATAGATTGATTAACGACACAAGTCATTACGTCCCCACACCATGCCGTCCGATGTAACCTCCAGAATTTCACTCATTAACATACCATTCATCTTTGTTATGGTACCATATACAGTTTAATGTGCAATTTTTCATTTTACGAAAGCTTTAAGTGTAGTTAATTAGTTGTCATCTTGTACGTGCAAATAGACTTGGCTTGACGCCATGGGCTGCGTCCCAATTCACGTACTTACTATATAGTAGCAGAAATATGTGTATTTCTCCTACTGTACAGCAGGTAAGTACGCGGTTTCAGACGCAGCCATGCTCTCTTTTGCTGCCAAAAGGTTGAGCGCTGCCGTGTGTGTATGTGTCCTGTTGCAAAATGAGGTGAAAACTCCCACACGACGTTAATAATGTGATTAAAGTGTGTACATGTCTGTAATACACTTCGATAATGCAACTAAAATAGGAATACTCCACATGTCTTAATTCAATTTGTTTACTTCAACTATGACTTTAATCAGGTTAAGGTCATCAACAATCACTGTTTACATGGTAGGTTCTTAATCAGAGAATTGTCTTAATCGGGTCAATATCGGATTATCGTTGTCCATGTAAACGTACTGAATGTCATACTTTCCAGTATAACAAAGTAACGTTTAAGCTCAATAGAGGTCATAAGGTTTTGGCATAAAGATAAAAGGAATTGGATTAGCTTACAGCTCCCGAGCATCATCAACTAGCTATGTATGAAAATGACATGCAAATAAATAAGAGCAGCATTGTTTTGCGCTGCAGGACTGACAAATGTAGAATTCAGTACATGTTTAAACCAATGTTGTGTGTGTGTGTGTGTGTGTGTGTGTATGCATCTGGAGCTTGTCAAATACTTTTACATTGTTACAGTGATGTAGCTTTTCCTGTTCTCGACTTGATAGCTAGTATGATATTGATAGAGCTCCTACACCCCTGCTCCTGTGTGCTATACTATTTATGGGTGAAACGCTTATTTAGAGGCCAATATAAAATGAGTGCGTGTGTTACCTGTCTAAAGGTAAAGGGACGTTCACGTGCGATGTAGTCAGCATACTTGCACACAAACACCCCGCAGTCACTTCCGTTCTTCTGCTGAGGAACTTCCTATAATCCCCGCACCAGAAATTTATAAACAGTCAATACATTAAAAAAGAGGATAAAGTTATCATTTTTTTTAAAATCCTGCTTAAAGCTTACAGTGGCTCGCAAGCTAGTCACTGTCCACTTTAAGATTTCCAGATCTTTGCCTTTTTTGACCTCATACTCCTCCTTCATGTACATCCTACAAAAAAAATTTAATTCAAATTCAAGTAAACAATCAGCCAAGGGGTGTGAGTCGTTTCCATAGAAACCAAGCCTGACCACTCACAGTATCAGGTTACAGATGTCATCATGCCTCTGACCCATGGAGTCATACGACCGCACAGACTTCGCTCTAAAGTCAACAACCTAGATGCAAAAAAAACTAATGTAAAACATTTTAAAAAACTAGCTATGTTTTACTCTTATTAATCAGAATCCACTCAGCTCGTTCTGTTATAACCGCTATAAATGCTATAACCGAGCAATTTTGCAACCCATCATGTGAGAACGTTTACAAAAGACGACTCACGGCGAGAGACCAATGGACCCCTAGGTGCAGGGGGATGAGAATGATGTCATAGAGGAAGAGATCAACAGCCTTGGTCCAGCGGCGCACAGCACCGTGGCCGCCAACATGCAGCTTAGGGAAGAAGAAGGTGCTGAAGCAGTACACCTTCCTCCCGCCCGCTTCCTGCTCCGTCCGTGCCATCACCAGGTTAAGGTAGAAATTGATCACCTAGAAGACATACAGAAAGGATTAATGTACTTTAACTCTAACGGTAATGATTATACTCCATTAAACCCATTACGGAATTCTCCAATCTGATTGGATGGAAGGAGTGCGTTATTTTTGTAGAACAGCACGGCTCAGAAAGTAGTTCCGGCTGGAACGTGAGTGATGGGTTAATATTAATGCATTCTTTAAACACGTCATCATTTCCATAGTAACAGCTCATACACAGACTTGTACAGCATACACTAGTTTTAAAATAAATAAATAAATAAATAAATAAATAAATAAATAAATGTGTTGTTTAACAAAGTAAAACGTGTAATCAGTGATTTTTTTGGTTAGGAGACATTGACTATGTTTACATGGACAGCAGTATTTGTAATTATTGACCTTACTCTGAGTAAGATAATAATGTGATAAAGATGTTTACATTAAATTTTTTTACAAACGCTTTAAGTGCAGTTAATTACTTGTCATGCTATACGTGCAAATAGACAACTGCTTGAAGCCGTGGGCTGCGTCCCAGACCAGGTACTTACTGTTTATATAGTAGCCGAGATGCATTATATTCCTGTAAAGCTGCATTGAGACAATGTCTATTGTAAAAAGCGCTATACAAATTAAATTGAATTGAATGTATTTTTCCCAACTACAGTCCTATATTAGGAAAGTATGCGGTTTGGGACACAGCCGTACTCTTGTTCACCGTAAAATTGAGCACTGCTGTGTGATCGTGTCCTGTCGCAAAATGCGGTGAAAACTCACACGACGTTAATAATGTGATTAAGCTGTTTACGTGTCTGTAATAATGCGACTAAAACAGGAGTACTCCACATGTCTTAATTAGACTGCAAAAATTGCTGTTTACATGGTAGTGTCTAAATTGGGTTAATAGTGGATTATTGTTGTCCATGTAAATGCACTGACTGATTCAACATTTATGGAAGGAGTCTCAGTTGTAAGCATTTTGTAACAGTCACGGTGCTTTCAAAGTTTCGCAGCACAGGAAGGTCTTCAGGACTGAGGACTTACGATTTCTGGTATCTCAGTAAAATGACAAGCTGAGTCTTTTGACAAAGTGAGAGAGAGCGCACACGACCATTTATTGTAGCTACTGTATAACATACAACATTAAATCTAACTACAAACAATTACAATGCATGATGTGTTGTTCACTAATAAATTAATTTCTAATCGTTGAAAGCAAAATAAAACACTCCAGACCATAATGTTATACAAAAATAATACACTTCCTGCCCGGCTTGTGTTATTTTCATATAACTGCATGGTCTGTCAAGTGTTCCATAACAGCAGCTCTAACAATAGTACCAGCTGTAATCCATATCACTGGTTTATATTAAATGTACTTGTTTTAATACGTTATATATGCTAAAGTAACCTATTGCAATCTGAGAAAACACTTCGGGACATGAGGTTTTTTTAGAAATGTATCGGCTTTAGGGTGGTAAAAGGAACACACACCAGCCAGTCACTGATTATCTTCATATAACAGCACCAGCCCCCTCACCCCCAACCAAGTATTTTATTCCATAAATACTTAGTCCAATATACAAATTTTACACTCATGAGGCCATGTGGTTTTATTAATTAATAAAAATTTACCTCGTCGTTGAGCCAGCTTCCCTCCTGCAGGGTTACCAGATCTCTCTGTGTGATGCGCAGTTTGAAAGCACTGCTCAAGATTAGGTCAGGATCTCTCTGTGCAAGAGCAGCACTCACTTCCTGCTGCATGTCCTACAATGAAGTCACACACACACGTTTGGTACTAATAAATACCCAACTAGTGTACAAGATGGAAAAGATTAAAGTTGTAGCTTAAGCATTATGAGATGTCATTCTTTAATTACAATAAAAGGGTCATGCTGTGATTATAAGAAGAATGAAACACTTCAAGATGTGCTATTATTATGTGTGAAAATATGCAGAAACAGTAACCCAAGCTCTATCAATGATTATTTTTTCTACAACAGCACATCCCCAAGTGTTCCATGTAATGGTTTTAATAAGAAGTACAGGTTTACCTTGGTCAGTCTGGGAAACTCCTCCTCCAGGTGCTTCACTGGATCAAAAAGAGGTTCGGAGCGGCTCTGCAGCGCCGACTGGCACACCACAGCAGTCTCTCTGTCCTGCAGGTTCAGCCGGGTTTCAACCTCGAAAGACAGATCCACGTCTAACAGCTGGAGAGAAGGGGAAAGGGGGTGCAGACCTCAAGCCTAAGCACTACTCATGGACCCTGTTATATAGTGAGATCGAAGTGTTGCAAATACTTTGTGTACCCTGCTTTTATTCGAAGGTTGGTCTGGTTTCTTCCTCCCAACATCACTGACTGGTACACTGCATGTAAAAAATAAGCCTCATGTAAAAAAAAAAAATTTAAGCTTGAGAATAATGCATGGAGGGGAAGGGTTTTGGGAAAACATGGTAAAATAAGTTACCTGTCCTTTATATGGTTTATTAAAGTGGAATTCCTCCACACTAGTGCATGAGGGTTCACTTTGAATACACAGAATACAAATTAATAAGGGGGTCACATTAACATTAATGCTGCATGTGTGTGAAGAAGCAAGAAAGGTTTAGTTACTCACCTTTGATGGGTGTAGGTTTGCTGACTTCAGGAGTAGTACGGCCATGAGGAAAAGTTGTGCTAAAAACAGAAGTTACAGCAGTTAATGAGCCTTTTTCACATTTGTAGACTTGTGACACTTCAGGTGCGCGTGTGTGTGTGTTTAAGATCATGTGGTACAACCAGCTATACTCACTGGTCACAATGAATAAGGAGGAAAAACCTGCAGGGGTTCTTTTCTTTTAGTGAAAATAGCTTCATGTACACTGAACAATACACAAGAAATAATACAAATACATATACATCACTTTGAAATGTTCCTACATTGCTGGTTTCACTCGTCCAAATGGCAACGGTTGATTCTTTGAGTACTTCTCGGACACCATCTCCACCAGCTTTCTGTAATGCTCTCTGTCGCTTTCCTTCAGGGCCTAAAACACAGGAGGATTCCATATGAATGTGCCGTTTACGATAAATACAGGTAAAATAAGTAGAGACTCCTTCAACTGTTTAAACATATACAAACACACACACATACATACACACATATACACACACAGTATCTCACAAAAGTGAGTACACCCCTCAAATTTTTGTAAATATTTGATTATAATCTTTGCCATGAGGTGCCATGTTGAACTTCCAGTGACCAGTATGAGGGAGTGTGAGATGACACAAAATTTAACACACCTGCTCCCCATTCACACCTGAGACCTTGTAACAAATTTCCACTGTTACACAAGCTGTACACTCACTACTTTACATTGTAGCAAAGTGTCATTTCTTCAGTGTTGTCACATGAAAAGATATCATCAAATATTCACAAAAATGTGAGGGGTGTACTCACTTTTGTGAGATACCGTATAACAAATAAATAAATAATCTCTACAGACCTAATCCGTACGGTTTTATTTCAAAGTGTACTATAACATTTAGCATAAATATTTAATATATACACGTGTTTATAATAATAAGAAGGTAGAATGAAAACATTTATTATTAATTAAAACTCATGTGATTAAAATGGTTATTAAACAGTTCATACAAGATTTCGTGGAGTTTTTTGTGATTGATGCGGCCAGAAATGCTTGATTTTGCTGCGGCTGTGCAGTTTGTGGAGTTTTTTGTGGAAAACTACTTGAATTGGTGAACTCGCAGTCTTTCACAGTGATATTTGTTGGTAAATGAGACCTTTTAGCTGTATTCATGTTCGATGCACCTGAATTGTGATGACATCACAAAGCGTCTTGTCCCAAATCTGTGGTAATTTTGAAAAATTGCAAGCTCCTCCGATTATTGTGGAGTTTGTGATCACAAAATCCTGGAGGGACCGATTTATATATTTAAATTTAAATGTGTACAATAATATTCAACATTGACTATGGATATGTATTGAAATTTCCCACTTTAACACATTTATTTATTTTATAGTCATTATATTCAAATTGACATTATTAACGGTCATGCTTTATTTTTTGTTGATTAGTTGTTAAGGTTTGGATTGAATCCATTCCATTCAAGTGATGAGTTATAAGAACTCGAGAATATAACAAATAAAACAATCGAGTAGTGCCTGATTATACTTCACGAACCCCCTTATAGCCGATGGGTTTAAAACGTACGGTATTTGTCTGCCTCGTGTACCCTACCTCCTCCACGGTGAGGCAGGGTTTGTGTGCGCGGCCGGCTGGACCAGTCTCTGGGAGGACAGGGCGTGACGGCAGCAGGTGCAGTGACCTTCTGTGTGGACGCTCTCTCTGCCTGTCCTGATTTCCCATAAAGAACAACGATCCGCTTCTATGCAGGAAAAAAAGCATACATTCTAAATGTAATCTGTAATAAATACGTAATGAAAAGCTACCGACATTCTGATATAATCGCTACATTATATTTATATATATATAGGGATGCGCTGACTGTTTTGTATGTGCTCTGAACATATCGTGCTTGATGTGAAACATCTTGCTCTTGAGTCCAGGACACTGGCTGATATTCATAAGAATTAAAATCAGTGTTTTTTTGAGAACTCTGTATACTCACTCAGGTTTCCTCATCGGTGGCTGGGCACCTACACAGAAGTTTGGCACGCTCTTCTCTTTACCACTCAGCCCCATTTCTCTCTGTTTCTCTGATGAGATGTACAGAAACATTACACAACATTCGCTTAAAGACATTCAATTCCGCTTTTTTTGGTTTACACTTGCAGTTCAGTGGGATTTAGCCCTCGCTTCATCTCTACCTAAAGATGCAGTGGCACTTTAGTACTATGCTCAACTCATCTGTACACTCCGTTCAAACAGATCAGCTTCCGAAGTGTCAACTTACAAGCTAATACTGCCTTCAATACTATCGTGCTCGTCATCTCTTAAACCTCTAACTAGCCAAACCGAATCACTGCTACAAGTGCATTGTAGAGCTGCAGTGCATTCTGGGAAATCGAGTCCAGCGTATGCATCAACATCTCCACGACGTCAACGCTGGAATTCTCATTAACATGATGTTGAACGTCGCTGGAAAATGGTGAGTGAGAAAAGATGATCTTGCTCTTCGCTTGTCATCTTCTAATGGAAATACTGGACCAACCAACAACTTAGCACCAGAATCTCACAAATATTTCAATAGAAACACGTTTCATGCGGTGCAAGTTTTACAGTTTAACAGCAATTAATCAGGAAAGGGTACATTTTAAACCTGAAAAGCTTGTAAGATCTTTCGGGATGAGAAAGTGGCGTCCACAGTGTACGCTGTGCTTACCCATTTTAACATCCCCACCAATCGTCCACTTATTTAGGCCGTTGCTGTGAATTTCGTCAATTCCCACTAGAGCAACATGTCCGATCTGGGTTTAAGAGAATAATTTAAAAATAGACTTAGCTCTTTGGTGCAATTCAGACAATGTGTGAAAGCTCCAGATGACAATCTGACAGAACAATCAGGCTAAAACAAACCTGCGTTCCTCTACAATCTCTCTCTTTTTCAGAGCGGCAAGGCTTGCGTTGCCGCAAATGGAGCAGCCCTGCGATCCCGGCGAAAGTCTTCTTGACAACTTGGACAATCAAATCTGCAAAGGACCGGGAACCAATTAGCAAATCACACTGAAAATAAAGGTCACAAACAGGCCAACAGAAAGATAGGGTCCTTTGAACATGAATACGTCATGTTACCTCGTCTCGGTCTTTTGATTTCCAGGTGCTCTGATACACCATCAGGAGAGTGGACACTGCATGGGACAGAACAGACACAGTACCATTAGGTAAAGTCAACATTCAAGTCCACATGAAATTGAGAGATGTAATATGGTTCCATATGTTCCAGATTTCCTTTTCTTTTTTGCTTTGCTAAATATGGAGAACAGAGAAGAGTTAAACGGGTCCGTCCACATTAAGATGACAGCAACCTAGACGATGCGAGATGCAGCATGTTTTTGGAGTTATGGTGTACATGTTTGACCTGAGGTTGACCGTCAGCTGCTTCAACGGCGATATTAAATATTAAAGATGGATGAAATAATATCAAAGACAGACTATAACAACAAAATCAAGTGAGGTAGTGACATTCCGGCACTGAACAGACCCAAGTTGCTAAAATCCTCTGAAAATGTATACCATTTTACAAATCCTAACCTTTTTCCCCCCCTAATGTTTACTGCTCAGGAGAAGCTACTGTAGAGCAAGACATGCCCCCGGGTGTGGGACATATGTGCTCTAGAGAGACTTTAATTGGAGGAATGCATGACTAGTACACTATCTATCTATCTATCTATCTATCTATCACCGATTAGTCGAGACCGGTTCGAGTCCCGCCAGGGCCGGAGTTTGCATGTTCTCCCCGTGTGTCGGGGGTTTCCTCCGGGTACTCCGGTTTCCTCCCCCAGTCCAAACACATGCATGGTAGGCTGATTGGCGTGTCTAAAGGGTCCGTAGTGTATGAATGGGAGTGTA
>JAFFST010052603.1:2077-7077 GCA_022414735.1 Noturus placidus
GAGAGACAGGAGAGAGACAGAGAGAGAGAGAGACAGAGAGAGACAGAGAGAGAGAGAGAGACAGAGAGAGACAGAGAGAGAACACAGAGAGAGAGAGAGACAGAGAGAGAGACTCAGAGAGAGAGAGAGACAGAGAGAGAGTGAGACAGAGAGAGAGAGAGAGAGAGAGAGACAGACAGAGAGAGGGAGAGAGAGAGACAGAGAGAGAGTAAGACAGTGAGAGAGAGAGAGAGGGAGACAGACAACTAGACATATACATAAACAGATGGGTATACAGACAGACAGACAGACAGACACAGTCTCCTCTGAAACTATTGGAACAGCAAGGCCGAATGATTTGTTTTTTGCTGTAGCTGAGAAAAGAGGGAAACTCTATCAGAGGCATCGCACAGACACTGGGCAAAAAAGAAACCACTGTGTACTGAGGAACAGACACCGAACGGGTCGACCGAGGAAACAACAACAGCTGAGGACTGAAACATTGTGAGAGCTGTGAAGGAAAACCTAAAAACAACAGACATCATCAGCATCCTCCACAGGGCAGGGTGAAGGTCTCACCATCCACCGTTCGAAGAACACTTCGAGAGCAGAAAGTTAGAGGCCACACCACGAGATGCAGAGCGCTCATCAGCAGTAAGAATCAGAAACCCAGACTGGAATCCACAAAGAACTACAGAGAGGATCCACAAAAGTTCTGGAACCAAGATCAACCTCTACCAAAGTGATGGAAAGGCCAAAGTGTGGAGAAAGAAAGGATCTGCTCATGCTCCAGAACATACAAGCTGATCTGTGAACCATGGTGGAGGTAGAGTCATGGCTTGGGCTTGCATGGCTGCTTCTGGAACATTCTCACTAATCTTTATTGATGATGAACTCATGATGGAGCAGCAGAAAGAATTCAGAAGTCTACAGGAACGTTTTATCTGCAGATTTACAGAGAAACATATCCGAATGACGCATCCCTCTGAAGGACACTCACTCTTTCTTTCTCTCTGTTCTCTGAGCGATGGTGTCCTTGAGCGAGTGTTGGCATTGGCACGTTGGCGATTGGCATGTTTCCCCTCGTCTTTGGCACGGTGTCAGTGTGTCGGGAGTTTCAGTGCCACTGGAGGATGATGGAGTAGTTCCTCCTCACACTGCTCAGGTCAGCAGCTCCGCCGGGTTCCACGCCCCGTCTTTAGAGGAACCGTGGAGCTCTGGCTAACGCCGAAGCGGACAGATGGATGGAGACGTGCGGAAAGGTCATGTTCAGGTGGACGCGTTACATCAGAGTCATGACATTAATGAAAGCCTGCTTGCAAACCGCCTTCCCTCGGAAAATATAAAGAGGCAGGAAATCAGGAATTGTAATCAGAAGAAGTCCAAAAATACAGCACATTCAGCTGGACATTTAAAATCCGCTAAAATACTTAACTAAGTGTCTGAGATCCCGTCTGAAAGAGCAGATTCAATAATTCTACACCCTATGTGCTGCACTATAAGCTAAACAGGGAACCATTTAGGGTTCAGGTTTGTACTTCCTTCCTTCTCACTAATTTATTAATTAATTTTCAAATTGAGAAAGATTTTTAGTTCTTCCATTAAAACCCCATGGGGGTGCAAACTTTTGCACGCATGAAAAATAGTGGTATTCATATATAGCTTCTGCACTTCCAGCAGGACTAGACACAGGGTAAATAATAACAAAGGCTCGTGTACTATATGACATTTAATAGTTAGTATAGCTCTGTGTGTGTGTGTGTGTGTGTGTGTGTGTGTTGTGTGTGTGTTGTGAGATGACAGATGTGTCTGTCATTGTTCCAGGAGTCACCACTGTACAGAAACCCCGCAGCTGCTCCTCCTCCATGGCTCCGCTCCTGCTCTCAGCAGGACGACATGGCACCCAACGTGGGGATTGACCGGCCGTGATGGAGACGCGAGGGCAAGGGAAGGTCTCTCTCTTGCTCTTTGTCTCTCTCTCTCTCTGTATATCTCTCGCTCTCTTCCCGGCCGCGACGCAGATGTTTTCTCCTGCGGCTGGAGCCAAATTTCTTCAGCAACCTTCAGCCGCTTGGAGGTCAGGCCTTCAATAAGACGAGGGACACTTTCAGAATGCGAGCCCTTCAACTTTCATACGACGACGTATTAATTATGACGGGCAGACGCCGAGGCCGAGGGGTTGTACAGGAACATCGTGACCCGCTGCTCCCAGTCTCACATTAGCCAAGGTGGTTGGCACGTCTCTCTCGCTCATTTATAATTTACTTTTTTTTTTTTTGGGGGGGGGAGACGGCGTCCTGTGCCATGTGCAGATAAAGTGGACCGAAAATGTACATCATCTACTGAGATTATTTGAAGAGTCCGCGCTGATTAGAGAAGATAGAAGAGATAGAGAGAGAGACAGTCAGACAGACAGAGAAAGAGAGAGAGAGAGAGACAGAGAGAGAGAGAGACAGAGAGAGAGAGACAGTCAGACAGACAGACAGAGAGAGAGAGAGAAAGAGAGACAGAGAGAGAGACAGAGAGAGAGAGAGACAGTCAGACAGAGAGAGACAGAGAGAGAGAGAGACAGTCAGACAGACAGAGAGACAGACACATAGACATATACATAAACAGATGGGTAGACAGACAGACAGACAGACAGATAAATAAAAAAAATACACATATTACAGATATTACACCCTATAATGTGTAATAAATAGAAACATTCTTATAACTCCAGAGTGATGTATGTACTTCTGGAATAATTCCTATAATCCCAGGAATCAATCCTATTAACCCAGAATAATTAATTCTTATAGTTCCATAATAATTCCTACAATCCCAGAATAATTCTTATAATTCCGGAATCATTCCTATAATCCGGGAATAAATAATATAATCCCAGACCAAATCATATAGTCCAGGAATAAATCATTCTTATTGTTCCATTATAATTCCTATAATCTCAGCGTAAATCGTATAAATCCAGAATAATGTCTATGACCCCAGAATAAATCCGATAATCCTGGAATAATTCCTAGAATTCCAGAATAATTCCTTTAGAACAAAATTGATTTCTGTAAAAAGAAATAAACGAATTTAAATCAATGTGTTTTAGTGATGTTTTTCTCACAGCTCGTTAAAACCTGTAAATTACGCATGTGCTGCTTTTACATGATCTGAAGTACTAACACTGCATCACGCCAGAAAGAAACAATACAGAAGGAATCATGTCATTAAATAAATGTTTAAAAGACTCGGTTAAGTCTTTTTTTAGGAGAAAGCTGTCTCACACTTCAGCACGTTCACATTGATCTGTATTTCCGGAGGGAAGCTCAGAGGATTAGCTCAGTGCTAACGTTAGCGCAGAAGCTTAGTGGCCTTTCCTCAGATTTGGCATGAAGACAGACGGAGACGAAAGCGCGCTGAAAGCAGGGGGCTTACGGCCGGTAAGAGAACTTGAAAGTGGAGTTTGCTCTGTGAAGAAGGGATGAAGATTCCACTCTCACAGCACCAAGGGAGCGCCGGAAACAGAACGTGGCCGGGAATTGAGACGTTAGCGTGGGGAAAAGGGACCAGACGATCAAAGGAGCTTCTGTGGTTCACTTTCGGGTTTGAGCTCCTCACTGGAAGAAGCAAAGGGGACTCATTAGGGCGGATCACTGCAAGTGGAAAAGCCAAATCAGCACATTACACTCTGGGAAAGTGTGTGTGTGTGTGTGTGTGTGTGTGTGCGAGAGAGAGAGAGTTAGTGTGTGGTCACTTTTAGCCTCTTTATTCTGTTCGGGTCAAAATCATCCGATGCAAATAAAAGTATACACACAGTGGTGCTTAAAAGTTTGTGAACCCTTTAGAATTTTCTACATTTCTGGATAAAAATGATCCAACACTATATCAGATTTTCAAGTCCTAGAAATAGATAAAGAGAACCAAATTAAACAAATGTCATTTGTTTACTGAGGAAAATGATCAAATATTTCAGATCTGTTGCTTTCAGTATGGGGTGTGAGCTCCGTGTGCAGCAATAACTGTAGATAAATGTTTGTGGTAACTGTTTTCCTTTCCATTTTCCTCCGATTCATTGTTCCATCAGTGATGGGGAGTCGTCCTGGCCAAGATGCAGCAAAACAGGTCCAAACCATGACACTACCACCACCATGTTTCACATATGGGATAAAGTTCTTGTGCTGGAATGCAGCGTTTTCCTTTCTGCAAACTTAACGCTTCTCATTTAAACCAACAGTTCTTTTCTCAAAGCATTTTCCCAGTAGCCTTCAGACTGCTCCATGTGATCTTTGGAGCTCTGTTCTTTTTGGAGAGCAGCGCAATCCTTGTAATCCTTGCCTTGCCCATACCATGGGCACTGACACACCCCCACACCATATGCACTGACACGCCCCCATATCATATTCACTGACACCCCCCACACCATGGGCACTGACACACCCCCTCAGCATGTGCACTGACACACCCCCATACTATGGGCACTGACACACCCACATACCATGGGAACTGAAACACCCCTACACCATGGGCACTGACACACCCCCATACCATGTGCACTGACACCCCCCTAACCATGGGCACTTTGACACACTCCCTCAGCATGTGCACTGACACACCCCCATACCATGTGCACTGACACGCCCCCATATCATGTGCATTGACACACCCCCATAACATGTGCACTGACACGCCCCCACACCATGTGCACTGACACACCCCCATACCATGTGCACTGACACGCCCACATACCATGTGCAGTGACACGCCCCCATACCATGGGCACTGACACACCCCCATACCATGTGCAATGACACGCCCACATACCATGGGAACTGACACGCCCCCATACCATGTGCACTGACACGCCTCCATAGCATGGGCACTTACACGCCCCAATACCATGTGCACTGACACACCTCCATACCATGGGCACTGACACGCCCCAATACCATGGGCACTGACGCCCCATACCATGGGCACTGACACACCCCCATACCATGGGCACAGACACGCCCCCATACCATGTGCACTGA
>JAFFST010052603.1:12077-14577 GCA_022414735.1 Noturus placidus
CTGAAACAGTCCCGGACTGTCCTCTAATCAGTTCCTGACAAAAGAGATGAACATTAAAGTATTGAGTTCCTAGGTTCTCGACATAGTGCCTCTGGTGAAAACATGCTTTAACCTTTATGGGCTCCTGACAAAGTTCCTGTGGTTGGAAATGTGCTTAAATACTGAAATGTTCCTGGGTTCCTCTCAAAGTTCTTGAATCATTGGAAAAAAAAGGTTTCTGGTGGAAACATGGAAAACATGCACTTCTTCTTGAGTTAGTGAAAAAGTTCTTTGGTTCCTGAAAGTGTTCCTGCGGTATAAATGCATCTGTTATCTATATTTGAACATTTTTTATGTTTCTGTACGAAATCACGACAAATTGCATTACCATCCATCCATCCATCTTCAACCGCTTACTCCTTTATCAGGGTCACGGGGAACCTGGAGTCTATCCCAGGAAGCATCGGGCACAAGGCGGGGTACACCCTGGACAGAGTGCCAGTCCATCACAGGGTACAATCACACACACACTCACACACACATTCATACACTACGGACACTTTAGACACACCCATCAGTCTACCATGCATGTCTTTGGACTGGGGGAGGAAACCGGAGTACCCGGAGGAAACCCCCGACACACGGGGAGAACATGTAAACTCCGCCCACACATGGCCCTGGTGGGACTCGAACCCCGGACCCTGGAGGTGTGAGGCGGACAGGCTCAAATTGCATTACATTAGATTAAAAACAACCAAACAAACAAACAAACAAGTAAAATGATAACATTAATGACTTGTTTAGAGATTTACAGTTTTTTGTAAAGATTAAACATAAATATTGTGTTTAATTTAATCAGATTTGTGACTTTGCGGTGTTGTCTTCATATGTTTCCGTTACTTTATTATTCATGAAAACATTTCGTGAATTTCAAAGCTCCAGCATGGTCCACTGCCACAGTGTCTCCGTCTCCACGCTGCCGCGGCGCTCAGGTTAACGTTTCCGTGCTACTTACACAGTCGTGCTTTAAAGCACAGGAAATGAAACGCAGGCATGGACACGTGTTAATAATTGATGCTGCTGCGTTAGAGAGAATGAGATTAAAAGCAATTAAGATGTCTCGAGACGTTATTTATTTGAGATATATGAAAGGACAGGAGAATGGCATTCGTCAGCAAGTGAAGCGTAATGCGTGTTAACAAGGCGTGTTTACTCGCGGCGTGCTTCATATGTGTGCATGCATAATTCATTCAGCGCTAATTCGTCTCGCTGCAGCGCGGAAATGAACGTCGTGTAGTTTCGTGGCTTTGTGCAGCGTGTGTTTTGTCAGCAGTCTTTAATATTCATTTAGAATCTGATCTTCACCTCCCTGCGCGGTTTTCATCGCTCGTCTCTTCAGCACAGACGTACGTTCTTTTTGCAAAAGGAAACGTGCTTCATTAGTGAACTTACATTAGCAACACGCGGACTAGCATGAAATCCAGCGCTCATGACTTTACATTTCAGATGGATTTTAATTTCACCTTCACAAATACAGACCAAATAGCTTTACTGACACGGAGGCCACGCCCACTTTAATGAGACGGAGACATCGGCCACACCCACTTTAATGAGACTGGGACAAAGGCCATGCCTACTTCAATGAGACCGAGACCACGCATAATTTAATGAGACTAATTGAGACAGAGCCCATGCCTCCTTTACTATCATACACACACACACACACACACACCCTGACATTTCACACATATAAAACATGTTGTCTTAATGCATTATTAAAATGTTTGCAGAAAAAGTGTGTGTGTGTGTGTGTGAGAGAGAGAGAGTTAGAGAAACAGAGAGAGAGACAGAGAGACAGAGAGAGAGAGAGAGAGTGAGAGAGAGAGAGAGAGAGACTCTCTGAGGACATACAGTCTCACAGTCTTTCTCCACGACTTGTAGCCGCTGCTGGCAGAAGACAGTGTTTTAATAACACAACCCAGGGGCATGATACGCCATCTCCCACGGTAGCCGTGCTGTGCTGTGACCTTTGACCCCCTGCCCCACCCGCCACACACACATACACACTAATGAGCAGGTAGTAGCCCAGTGGCTCAGTGCATCTGCTCTCGGCCGATGACATTCGTCCTCATCAGCATCTGAGTGTGCAGAACATCTCACACACACACACACACACACACACACACACACACACACACACACACACACACACACACAGATATATGCAATAAATACCCACTCAGCATGCCTTACTAAACCACACTAAAATTACAGACACTGTAACTCACACAGTCAGTTCCAAAAGTATTGGCACCCCTATAAATATCATTAATATACACAATTATTGCAATGTGATATTTTGAGCTTAATATATAGTGATTCTGTACAGTTTTACTTTAACACAACATTCATTCAAATATTTTTTTTTCAAGGAGCTTTACCACCTGTTTGAAAATTATTGGCACCCACCTTTTCACTATTTCCTGAATCCCCCTGTACCCTAGACAAAATAACAGCACTG
>JAFFST010052603.1:24838-37338 GCA_022414735.1 Noturus placidus
ACGGCCGGCTTTGAGGCGGGACGCACGCATCACGGCCGTAAAAACGTCTCCTCGTGGAGGGGAAGCGGAGGATCGTGGCAGGACCCGGCGGGAAAATAAGTAATTGTGGCCCGTAAAAATTTAATTGCTCTGAAATGCATCCTAAATTACAGAGGCTTGTTTCTGGGCATTAAGAAACACGATGCTGGGGTTTAGTGTGAGAATGTAACACACACACACACACACACACACACACACACACACATATAACTCCTCTCAACCCCCACAGTTTATAATAAACATTATCCTAGCTTAAAGGAATAGTTCAGCAACATCAATGTTTGGTGTTTTAGGAGCTAATGGTGTAAATGTCACCCAAAAACCCCACGTGATGTCACACATACGTCCTGATGTGGTTTACACAAACTTCACCTACCCACCACACACACACACACACACACACACACAGGCCACACCCCCTTAGGCCCCACCACCTAAAGGAAGGTGGAATTGTAGCGAACAGCTAAGAGGGACGAACTGGAGTGTGTAAATACACACCAGCGTTGCTGAGTTCTGGACTGTGATTGGTCAGAAGGTGTTGATAAATTCTCTAGAACAGTAGCTCGAACAGTAGCGCAGGTTTATGTTAACGCTCTAATTCACAGGGACGTGGACGGCGGACGCTCCACATTCTCGGCGTTGTTGTAAAGAGAAATGTGCTGCAAGTCAGAGGTGAAGCTGTAACTTGAAGTTTTCCGACGTCTTCAGGACAGAGGAGTTTACGCTTCTTTGCGGTTTCTACGGTAACACGACAAGCTGCGTTTTGTTCTCTTGTCTTATTAACGTGAACAGAGAGAAAATAGAGAGTCTGGTGAGGGAACGAGTGTTTATAGCTGCTATAACGCAAGTGAGAAAAGGAACTAAACGATTTTGCAGATATTATGCAATATTAAATGTAACTATAAATGGATAAAAAGTATTATACGTCGCTCTTTAATAAATGACACATTGTAATTGTGGGTGTGAGGGGAATAAAACACTTGGGGAACTCTGCTTCATCACACCGCCCCATTTGATAGGTGACGTATTCAGACAACTGGACTTTTAATACATATTCCAGAAGATAACATGTGGGAGGTGTGTGTGTGTATATGTGTGTGTGTGTGTGTGTGTGTGTGTGTGTGTGTGTGTGTGTGTGTGTGTGTGTGTGTGTGTGTGTGTGTGTGACACAGGGACTCTTGGTGGTCTCAGTGCTAATTAGGGTTTATTGTGCTGCTCTGGCACTTTCTATGAGCTTGACAGCATTTGTGTGGGCAGCTCTCTCCCTCTGTCTCTCTCTCTCTCTCACTCTCTCTCTCACTCTCTCTCTGTCTCTCTCTCCCTCTGTCTCTCTCTCTCTCTCTCTCTCACTCTCTCTCTCTTCCCCAGAGGCTTCTAACTAATAATAAGTGAAAGAGTCACTTTGGAGGTCATAAAGGTTGCCTACTTCCTCTTTATCCTCCTGTCATTCCGTGTGAAACAAACCATGTCATATTAGCATTAAACAGAGAGCTCTGTGGTCACATTAATCATCAGTGGATATCAAGCTCACCTCCACCAGATGGCCCACCTCCACCAGGAGACCCTGTTTCACTAAACCTGCAAGCCCTGCTCTATCTGTAGAAGGCTCCACCAAGAGGCCTAACTCTTTGATCAGGAGACCCTGTACCAAAAGGTCGCCTAGTTCCATAAGAAAGCCCAGCTCTACCATGATGTCCAGCTCCACCAGAAAGATCAGCTCCATCATGAGGCCTAGCTCCACCAGGATGAACTAGGAGGCCTGGCTTCATCAGAGGCCCTGTTCCACCACGACCATAAACCCACATGCTGACAAGTTTAATTTTAAATGTGTCCACGTCTAATCTTAGATTTTGCGTTACAGTTTTTAATTAACGCCTTATTAACACTACATCATGATTAAGCATTTAGCAACTTTAGTGATGATCAGATCAATTACACAAACTGACAAGAGGCCCACAAGCAGCAGGAGATGTGCCTCACACACACACACACACACACACACACACAAACACACACACACAAATACACACAAACCACAGCAGCAAAATTAGACAAACCAAGACAAACGCATCTCATTCCTCTTCTCCTCCTTTTGTAGTTTTTGACACGCTCGATGTCGGATGTGTGAAATGACCACCGGCGTTTCGTCGGACTTTGATCGATTTGCAGCCAACGCATTCGCAGTATGAGCTGCTCTGCGCTGCCATGACACTTATTGTGTAGAATTACATCGCTGACATGTTCTGCGTTTTTGTAGCACACACGATGGAATAGCCGGTCGATGTTTGGATGATTTTTATTTCTGTAAGATCATAAAACTCTCCCGCTGACCATCTCACTTGCAATCACTTGCATCACTATGTAATATTAGTGAGAGAGAGAGAGAGAGAGAGAGAGAGTGTGTGTGTGTAAAAAAAAAATGGAAGCATGGAAAATGAGGAAATGTACCAGCGAGCTTTAAATCTGTAATGTGTGTTTGGATATTTAACAAATAAAGAACGGACTGAATATTAGATGGGAATTATGAAGATTTTCAGTGTATGCTAATGACAGAAACACACTCCGTCGGTGCATCTGTGGCGGCGTCATGCTACAGAAGTCCAGCAGCTCTCAGGATTAAAAAAAATAAAACGCATTGACCAGAGCAACCCAGGTTTGAAAACGTCTCTTGGTTATATGTGTTCTGTAACATCGAATATATGTCAAACACCATATTTGTAATAGTCTCAAAATGTGATGAATAATTCCGCTTCTGCGCGAACGCCGCTCATCTCTCGACTCTCGACAGCGAGCGGGTTTCATTTCGGATTCTGTCTTATAGCCTCGCTTTAATTAAACTCTGACGTTGAAGTATTTAGTAGGGTTAGAGATGTGCAGATCGATTAGAAATACATATAAAGTCACTGTCGAATGGAAATACATCCAAATTAACCTCAAATTTAAATGTCAGCAGTGTTACACTTTATATAGATTCATGATAAAAAGCAACGTGTGAAACTCACAGTTATAGAAAGGTCAAAAAGTATCAAGACACAAAGATGGTTATTAAATAGAGGAGTGATCAGTGCACAATACTGAAGCCAGCCTTTTATAACTGCATAAGCATGTAGTCCTGAGAAGTTATACCTGCAGACATAGATCTAGACTCAACCCCTCTAAAGAGCCCTGTTGAAAAGGTGGTCCAGATCCACCAGGAAATTAATCTTCAGCAGAAAGCCCAGCTCCACCAAGAGGTCTAGCTCTACAAGATAGCCCACCACCCTAAGTAAGCCCAGCTCCACCAGGAGGCCTAGCACCACCAGAAAGCCCTTCTCTACCAGGAAGCCCTACACTACCAGAGATCCCAGCTCCACCAGAAAGCCTTGCTACAACAGAAATCTCTGCTCTACTTGAAATCGCTGCTCTACCGGAAATCCCTGCTACAACAGAAATCCCTGCTCTACTGGAAATCCCTGCTTCAACAGAAATCCCTGCTCTACTGGAAGTCTCTGCTCTACCAGAAATCGCTGCTCTACCAGTAATCGCTGCTCTACCAGAAGTCTCTGCTCTACCAGAAGTCTCTGCTCTACCAGAAATCGCTGCTCTACCGGAAGTCTCTGCTCTACCAGAAATCGCTGCTCTACCGGAAGTCTCTGCTCTACCAGAAATCCCTGCTCTACTGGAAATCCCTGCTACAACAGAAATCCCTGCTCTACCAGAAATCGCTGCTCTACCAGTAATCGCTGCTCTACCAGAAGTCTCTGCTCTACCAGAAGTCTCTGCTCTACCAGAAATCGCTGCTCTACCGGAAGTCTCTGCTCTACCAGAAATCGCTGCTCTACCGGAAGTCTCTGCTCTACCAGAAATCCCTGCTCTACTGGAAATCCCTGCTACAACAGAAATCCCTGCTCTACCAGAAATCGCTGCTCTACCAGTAATCGCTGCTCTACCAGAAGTCTCTGCTCTACCAGAAGTCTCTGCTCTACCAGAAATCGCTGCTCTACCAGAAATCGCTGCTCTACCGGAAATCGCTGCTCTACCGGAAGTCTCTGCTCTACCAGAAATCCCTGCTCTACCGGAAATCCCTGCTCTAGGGAAATCCCTGCTCTAATGGAGAGCCCAGCTCCTCCAGCAAGCCCACAGCCACCAGAAAGTACAGCTCCACCAGAAAGTCCTTGCTCCACCAGCAAGCCTACATTCATCAGAAAGCCCAGTTCCACCAAAAGGTCCAGCTCCACCAAAGAGCGCTGCACCACCTGAAAGTCCTGCTCCACAAACTTTATCTCAACAGAGAGATCCAATACCTTTTTTAAAATGAAGGCAGTTCCACCAGGAGATGAATCTCCAGCAGAAAGCCCAGCACTGACAGTAGGCTCTGTTCCACTTTTTGGAGTAATTCTACAGCACATGCACCAGCTGATGAAAGTAGCATTAGCAGAGTAGCTAGCTAGCTTTTGGTGTTATATCATATAAGTATTTTATTATGTAATCAAACCAGTATTCTGTGTCAAAGAGATGGCAATAAGGTGTAGTGATGATGTCACGTGATCAAGTTTGCGATTGGCAAACTTGCAAGGTGCTAGCTTGCCATCGGGGGCAACTTAGGGTTCAGTGTCTTGCCCAAGGACACTTCGGCATGTGGCGTCATCCGGGCCGGGATTCGAACCGCCGACCCTACGATTAATATATTAGTGGACAACCCGCTCTACCAACTGAGCCACAGCCGCCCGACTGAGCTACACCCGATTTAGCTTAAGCTCTGCTCCTCGGTGACACAGGAATGCCTGTCATGCTGCAAAATCAGTAAGTGTATCTCTTCCTGGATGAACATTCATGGCATTTGAACTGCTGGAACATTTACCGGTAGAGTTTGTTGATGAGATGATTAGTGTGTTAGAGCAGAATGACTTTCAGGCATTTGAAAGCATCACATTGTCCTTCCTGATCTCTAGAACAAGCCCCGAGTATGCTTCAGATATCAGGAGTCATTAGCTCAGATCACTTCTCCATGAAAACCATCTCTAACTTCTGCATTTGTTCTACACACGCCCATTTTAAAAAGCACGTCTTCTCGCCCTACTAGTGATTACACCATTAACATTTTCGGTGGATTTGAAGTGAGGGGATCGAGAGAGAAGGACCCCTGCTGTCAGCTGTCAAATTGACCAGATTACTCATCCTTTTGATGCTCGTCGGCTCAGAGATAAAGTGGAGCTTTAGCGGTGCTCAGTAGGGCACCGGCTTTGATTCCTCAGCTCTGTGACGATGCCTTGCAGGGGGTCTGTGTGTAACTAATCTCTAATCACGGATGAGTAGTGCTGGAGTGCCGTGTTGATCTTTTAAAGAACCCTTTTAAGGACAGAGCGGATCAGGTAATGGTGCGCACGGGCTGTGATTTCTCCTCCTGAGATCTGAGCGCAGACAGAAGCCAGGATGTCGTCGCTGTATGAGACATTGACTTTGTAATGTTGCATTTGTCCCAAAACACAAGGAACGTCATCACAAGGAAAACAAAAGCTAGTTAGCGTTAGTGTTAATGTTACCAGAACATGACCGTGAAACCAGTTACCACTGTAGCAACATCAGTCTACAAACAGCATCATAATGTACTAGCACTGGCCCTCATTTATTACACTGGATATGAATTCCAGAATTCCACTCGCAACTTTAGCTCCTAGCTGCATTTAGCTCCTATTTACTGTGGGATGCGAGAAAATGAAAGAAAAACGTATAACTGTGGTTTCATCTTATCCTGTCATACACCACGACCTCTCCTTAAAGCAGTGTGTTTACACGGACAACAATAATCCACTCTTAATCTGATTAAGACCATACTCTGATTAAGAAACTACCATGTAAACAGCAATTTTTACTGACCTTAATCTAATTAATCTCTAATGGAATTAAGACAGGTGGGGTATTCCTGTTTTAGTCATAATATGGACGTGTAAATTCCTTAATCACATTATGAAAGTCGTGTGAGGGTTTTCGCTGCATTTTGCGACAGGATACGATCACACACGGCCGTTCACAACATTGTATGGTGAACAAGAGCGTTCAGCTGTGTCCCAAACCGCATACTTTCCTACTATAGGCCTGTAGTGGGGAAAAATACATGTATCTCGGCTACTATATAGACGGTAAATACACGGTTTGGGACGCAGCCCACGGCTTCAAGCAGTCATCTATTAGCACACACAGCATGACAAATAATTAACTGCACTTAAAGCGTTCGTAAAAAACACCCAAAACTGTATAAGGGACCATAACGAAGACCAACTGTATGTTGATACGTGAAATTCTGGAGGGACGTCGGACGGCGTGGCGCGGTGATGTAATGACGCGGGCTGTTAATCTAATTATGATCTATAACATGTAAAACGGGTACATGACAGGAGTATTCTAAAAGCTGTCCCTTTAAGATTTCAGTGTTTACGATCATGTGAAAGGTCACATGACTGTGCCAACATGGCGAATGTAGTATGTCCAGGATTGTAGTCATAATACACACACATACTGATTAGTATGTACTGTTTCACCGGCTGTGCAGACTGAGTTCGTCTTGATAGAGTTAGTCTTGTTAGTCTTATTTTGGTGCATCATGTGTTTTAGCTCCACCTACTTCCTGCTCCATGTGCATTGAAGATCCACTTGAAGAAATCGGCCTGTTCCTCCTCTGGCTGTAAAAGCAGAACAGACGATAAGCACTGCACAATGATCCTCGCTGTCAGGAGCAGGAATTTCATAAAGCTCGATCAAATTAGGAGAGACCCAGAGGAGATTAAGGGCGACTATCTCAAGGCTGCGTTTCTCCGATAAGCGCACCTAAGGCGACCTTTTCTCAGGCACACAATTACCTCGCCGTGGGCTTCACCGCTCAGCCTGGTTTCATCAGGGGTTTAATTAGTATACAAATAAACCCCCCCTCCCTATCTGCCTCGCACCCTAATTGGCCTGTCTTTACTGCTGCCTGATGTGTAGGAGAGCAGGACTCTGTAATTAGGGTGACCGGCTTCACCTTTCTTTCTCACATGCCCTAGCGCACTCAGGTCTCCTGGGGTTTAGGATGAGGCCCTGAAGCCTGAGATGAGAACTCTGCTCTGGTATTTTTGTTGCTGTACAAGCTGCAGACTTTTCAAGAATTGGGCTTCGTCTCAGTCCCGATTCGTTCCCCATGCGTCTGCCTCCTCTCCACCTCCTTTTCACCAGCTAACGTCTATCGATTAGCCCTCGCCAACGCTCCAACAACTTAATATCGGGTGACAGCGCAGAGAGATCTCAGAGTAATTAGAGTTCAGGGCAGAGGATGAGAGCGAGGGAGGAGGGTGAGAACGGAGAGAACAATTAGACGCCTGTGTTATTAAACTTGATTCATCCTCACTTCTCTATCTCCTCTGGAAAGGTGCCGAGGGTTTTGGGCCACTGAGCACAGTGAATTGGAGCAGCCTGAAAACGATCGTCTACTCCACCACTGCTTCTACTGCTTCTTCTTCTTCTTGTTCGCCTCCGGTCACGTTCCAGTGGCACGTTGTAATAACCAGAGAGTGAGAGCAAGAGAGAGAGCGAGAGCGAGAGAGAGAGACAGAGCGAGAGAGAGAGAGAGAGAGAGACAGAGCGAGAGAGAGAGAGACAGAGAGAGAGAGAGAGAGAGAGAGCGAGAGAGAGAAAGAGAGAGAGACAGAGCGAGAGAGAGAGACGGAAAGAGAGAGAGAGAGACTGGGAGGGAGAGAGAGAGAGAGAGAGAGAATACACTTGACTTTAGTAGTTTTATTCAGTTGTTATAGTTGTTTCAGTGTTACAATGTTATAATTATTCTGTAACACCTACGACTGCCTGGAAGGCATCTTCATTAGGCATTTTTGCTGTTGAGTTCTGGATTGTGATTGGTCAGAAGGATTCATTTTCTATAACAGCAGCTCTGACTGTAGCGCAGCCTCAAATCACAGGTCTATATTAACAGGCTCGTTATCATACGTTATCGTTTCTATAGGAACAGCTGATTCACGGGGATGTGTACGGCGGACGCGCTGCATAAACAGATTAAAAAACATCTCATGTAATTGTGTGTAACATTCGTGATGGTCAGAGGTAAACGCTGCAGTTTGAAGTTTTCTAAGAGCTTCAGGGACGAGGAGTTTACGCTTCTTTGCGGTTTCTGGGAGACACGACAAGAGTATAATGTGCATTCGTTAATAAATTACTGAATGTAATAGTTGGTAAGTTGCTGTGGTATAAGAAGAATAAAAGTCATGCGGATACACTGTTATAGGAAAATAATCATATTCTTTCTTTCTTTTTTATTTAACATTTTCCTTTCTTACTTTGTTATTCACATTTTTTTTATCTTTCCTTCTTTTATATTGAAGTTTGTTTGTTTCTCTTTCCCCATCACTGTTCCTCTCTGTGTGTTTGATGGCTGGAAGCTGTGAGCGAGTGTCAGGACCAACAGTATTCTCTGCTCTGTTCCTCCGTCTCTCTTGTGGGAGAGAGAAAGACAAGAGAGAGAGAGAGAGAGAGACAGAGAGAGAGCGAGAGAGAGAGAGACAGGGAGGGAGGGAGAGAGAGAGAGAGACAGGGAGGGAGTGAGAGAGAGAGAAAGAGGGAGAGAGGGAGAGAGAGAGAGAGGGAGAGAGAGAGAGAGAGAGAGAGAGAAAGAGAGAGAGAGTGAGAGAGAGAGAGAGAGGGAGAGAGAGAGAGAGAGGGAGAGGGAGAGAGAGGGAGAGCGAGAGAAAGAGAGAGAGTCTGGAGAACACATCTCTGACACAAGATCAATTCCCTCCGTCTTTTTCTCTCGGATCCTGCTAACAAGCGTCTCACACACACACACACACACAGAGTGTCAATCCCTCTAGAACACTTTGCATAAAGTTAAATACTGCTCAAAGTTACGGTATTATCTGGCCACGCCCCCTTTGCTTTGTTGACAGTTGCTCCACCAGCGACTTCCTGGCTGTTGGTGATTCATGAATATTAATGACGTAATATCTTTAATATGATTTAAACATCTCATAATGTCTTCCAGGTTAGTTAGTAAGCTAAACTACTGTAAATTTCTGTAAAACTACATGCACATTCCTTTTTCTTTTTTACTTCCATAAGTCTTCCATATATGGAGCGAAATCACACCCACGACATATTCAGAAATACATCTGAAGACACGCCCACTCAGAACTGTCATCATTTACATAGTCATGCTAAAAGACTTGCCTCCTTTACAGAGTGTTCATATGCTCTAAGAAGTGTGCTAGTAAGTGTGTGAATCTGCGGCACAGGCAGAGCTCTAGCTTGTAGCCGGGTATCGGAGTCGTAAACACGTGTCGAGCAGAGCTAATCAGAACCGCAACGCAGTTTTGAGGACGAGGACATGTTGTTCTGGACTCTGACTGGGGTTTGAGATGTAATTCAGTGAGACCGCAGCTCCCAAACTGTCAAACTGAAAACATACGGCACGTCTGCTTTCGCTTTGCATCGCAGCCTCGAGTCGTAACAATAACACTGCGCTTTATGCAAAACACACACAGGCTTCCCTCTGCATGCGTGTGTGTGTGTGTGTGTGTGTGTGTGTGTGTGTGTGAATTGCATAAACTTTCTCACTTTGACAGCTTAATCATAATCATAATCCTAACTGGTTCGAATTTTCCAGAGGTTCCTACTTGACTATGTGAAATCACGTTAAAAAGAAACGTGACTAAAACCATGGCAACCACAGTCTTCCACAGTCAGCGGGCTTTTAGATATTGGTCACACATTCCACGTTATTGTCTACTAAAGACATTCTGTCTTATTCTGTGCAGCATCGAGCAGGAAAACGTTCGAATGTGCTAATAACTAGCTATCATGGGAATCATTTTGGTGCTCTGCTGTAATATGATCACCGATTACGTAAACATAAAACGTTTATGTTGCAGCATTCGTAGTAACACCACACATACTGTAGTAACCGGTTCATTTAGCTTCACTTAGTAAAGTTAATTATGTGTTCATTTCTTACATAGGTCAAACGAAACAAATCCAATCCTGGCGTGTTTATGAAATCGTAGCTCATTTTCTTCGTACTCGCGTGCGTATGATGGCCATAAATACCGAGTGTGTTCACAGCACAGGTGATTTACGTTCAGAAACGAATGAGCAAAGAGAAACAAAAATGAGGAAAATGGCGGTGAAAAAGCGCCTCCTGAGCACGGTATGCACTAAATCTTCCAGTAATGCAGCTCAGCCATCGCAGCTCTTCCTCCATTTATAGGGTGCCAATATTTAAGCCCTGATTGAACAGCTAGTCAAATTTGTCGACTTTTATGGAAGTGAGTGATTTAAACTCAGTGACATAGTGACACTTATACAGAACGATATGAATCCAATCAAGCAATTCACATTTCACATTACTGCGTCTCCTTATATGGAAATCCAGGAAGTAAAGAATTAAATTTAGCATGCATAAGGTTTGTTTTTTTTTAAACTGGATTGTGAAGAACACCACATTTCTCATGTAAATGCTCCTGTGAACCATTTACAGATTCATTTGTTTGTATAATGAGCCTGTAATCCTATTGGCTGGAAAATCCCAATATTGTGTTCCTGATCTGGATTTTAACTAAAGCACAAACCCAAACCTCGTGTCAGCGTGGAAAGCGGACTTGTTGATCCGATTACACGTGACAGGAGGACCTGAGGAGAAGAGACCACCCCTGAAGTCCATCCTTTCATCCTGCATTTCCACATTTGCAACCAATCCCAGCAAAGTCGTGTTTATCTCGTCGCACGCTGTCTGCTTTCTCAGACGCGGCCTGTCCGACGAGGTCACAAAAAAGCATGTGATGAGCTGTGACAGCTCTCGTTCTGGCTCTGGTTAGTCTTGTTAGGGCTAAACGAGACCAGAGCTGGACCAGGACACTTCGAACCGTACATTGTGACCCGGAGCTCACGTCTTTTATGGGATTATTAAGGAGTCTTTGACCGAAAATGTCGTCATAGACATTACAGATCATTACCTTCCCTCATTCTGTCATCCCTTCATAATTCACTCCCACTTGGAGCGGCGGAGAGGACATGCTGTCCAGATGATCCGAACGTCCCTCATTAGCATGGCAAGTTTGCTTTGGATCACGCAACAACGCATTAGAAATCACGCAGAAGAGGAAATATCCAGACTTGTTGACCTGAATCTTTACTCAGCAATTCATTTGAAATTCTTAATAAAAGATCACAGAGTGCTGGGAACGGACTTTAAAGCTCTATTACCAACAGTGTCGTCGTAGAGATTACAGCAATGTTGTTGGACACGTCACTACATGATGATACGTCATTTTGTTTTTAGTTGTGTTTGTCCATCGTTTTTTAGATCGCTGGAGTTAACCACCTTCTACTATACAGATACAGACACAGATACGAGTCGGAGGCACATCACAGAGCGATAGCTTCAGTTAGCTGACTAGCTGGTTTATATTTTAGCAACTAAAAATACTCATTTAAATTTGTTAGAAAATATTGTGGGCAGATTAAAAAAAACAAAAACAGTTCTCAGTATCTGGCTAATAAATGCTAACCTGGCTAATAAATGTTAACCTGACAGGTTAGCTAATAAATGCTAACCTGGCTAATAAATGCTAACCTGACAGGTTAGCTAATAAATGCTAACCTGGCTAATAAATGCTAACCTGACAGGTTAGCTAATAAATGCTAACCTGGCTAATAAATGCTAACCTGACAGGTTAGCTAATAAATGCTAACCTGGCTAATAAATGCTAACCTGACAGGTTAGCTAATAAATGCTAACCTGGCTAATAAATGCTAACCTGACAGGTTAGCTAATAAATGCTAACCTGGCTAATAAATGCTAACCTGACAGGTTAGCTAATAAATGCTAACCTGGCTAATAAATGCTAACCTGACAGGTTAACTAATAAATGCTAACCTGGCTAATAAATGCTAACCTGACAGGATTTCTGCTAAGTGTAATTAAATGTATCATTTTTCTAAAGTATTGTACCAACACTTCTGAGGTAAATATTGGTGATCCGGATGGTTCTATATCTTTACAGTCTGTATAAAAGTGTTAATAGCAACATCCTAGCTTATAAACTAGCTTAAAAGCATTTCCTGGTTGTCTAGCAGCCGAGTTCTCGCAACTTTAACTGTTTCAACGGAGGGCGAGCGTGAGAATGTGATTCATTTCCCAGTATTCACAAACATAAAGTCCTGTGATTGGAGATAGACAGATCTTGTTTTTTTTCCCTCTCCGAAACATCTGCCCATTTTCCCCATTGAGGTTGCGTTGCCGAGTTACGGCAGGTGTTCATTACGTTGTTGTCGTTTGGCAACTAGCTGCGATGTCACGTCCATGTCATGCGTGACCTCATAGTGACCTCCACTGAGAGAGACCTTGGAGAGAATGATGCGCTGCATACACACATACGCCCCCCCACACCACCGATAAAGATGCACACACACACACACACACACACACACACACACACACACACACA
>JAFFST010052604.1:14096-37065 GCA_022414735.1 Noturus placidus
TCTCTCTCTCTCTCTCTCCCTCTCTCTCCCTCTCTCTCTCTCTCTCTCTCTCTCTCTCAGTGAGAATGTTTGAGGACCCGTGTAGAACGCCTGGTGATTAGGGAGGACTGATTTTCTGCAAATCACCGACCTCATGTTGATTCAGCTGCCTGCACAAAGGCTCTGACCCACGGTCAGGGGGCTCGCAATGAACATACCCACTTCCTGCTCTTCTCACAGCTTTGACAGGAACATGTGTAGTCTTTTGTATGTTCTACGTGTATATGTAGTGGTTTTTCATTTCATCGAACATTGTGTTGGAGTTGCCTATTGGTCTGATTCAGAGAAAGAGGTTTTAATATTACAGAGTCACAAAGCAGCTTTAGATCCATATTAAGCAAGCCAGAGGTGACGGCAGCAAGGAGAACCTCTCTGGGATGACATGAGGAAGAACCTTGAGAGGAAGCAAACTCAAAAAGGAACGTATCCTCTTCTAGCTGTCACTTGTTAGTGGGATTATAAATTATTACTCTTCCACAGCAGTCTACTGTAAAGTCAAACAATAATAAGTGTGTTGAAATGATGCTGCGTATAACAATATTGTGAATAAGAGAACAGGACAGTCTCTATGATTACAGCAGCAGTTCTCTGGTATAAGTCTACAGTATCCACGTTTATCCCGACTATAAACTGATGCAAAGGTGAAACTTAAAGTGTTCATTAATTTAAAGTCGTACTAAGCTTAAAAGGAAAATAATGTAAAGTATTTATGTCCAACCTTTTCTTTAAAAATGTATCGCTAGTGTTAGGTTTCATTTATTTTTTAAACATAGATTTCACGGAATTGTTTATTAAGCATATCAAATATCACACGAATGTTTTGTTTGTGTCAAAATGATTCAATTCAATTCAATTCAATCCAATTTTATTTGTATTGCGCTTTTTACAGTAGACATTGTCTGAAAGCAGCTTTACAGGAATATAAACACAGTACACACACAGTAAAAGTGAGAAATTATCCCAACTGAGCAAGACACTGAGTGGAGACAATGGCAAGGAAAAACTCCCTAAGATGTTTAAGAGGAAGAAACCTTGAGAGGAACCAGACTCAGAAGGGAACCCATCCTCATCTGGGTCACAACAGATATTATTAAAGAGATAAATATTGATTTATATGTAAATCTGTTTGGCTTTGAAAAGCCTTTGTCCCAGCAATCTGGATTTGGAGTAAATGAGAGCTCCATCCAGAAGTAGGACCTCCGAGACCGATCATACAGGTCCGGAGAGCAGAAAGGACCAGGATCTCCAACATCTCCATAAACTCATGTGTAGCTCGGCAGACATGATCCATTTGCATGTTTAGCAAATGTACATCCATCCATCCATCTTCAACCGCTTACTCCTTTATCAGGGTCACGGGGAACCTGGAGTCTATCCCAGGGAGCATCGGGCACAAGGCGGGGTACACCCTGGACAGAGTGCCAGTCCATCACAGGGCACAATCACATACACACTCACAAACACATTCATACACTACGGACACTTTAGACACGCCCATCAGACTACCATGCATGTGTTTGGACTGGGGGAGCAAACCGGAGTACCCGGAGGAAACCCCCGACACACGGGGAGTCAAATGTACAGTACAATATAAAAAAAAAATGCTTTATATGATTTCCTTTTATGAGTATGTACACATTTTGAGATTAAGAAAATGAAATATATGCATTGTATAGTCTTGAACAGAACATAAGGATTACATTAAATAGACTACTTTATGTATAACAATCCAAAATGATGTTTCAGCTAAAAGTCTGTAAATGTTTGATCTTCTATGATCACAGTGGGGAAATCACCGTTTTCTACTTGAGTGTATATTTTACTGTGACTCTGAAGTTTATGTCTGGGGTTTGGATTTGACAAGACCTGCTTAGTGGATGATTCATTAGGTCAACATCCTGGTTGGTTCCCCAAGTCAGTGATTTCTAGTTACAGGAGATGAAAGACTAGCTTCAGTGTCAGATGAACAGGACTGGTGTGTTTCTTTGAAGCGCCTCTTTAGGGGGTCTCTCATGCAGCAGGCAGGGACAGGCTACTCACAGGTCTAAGAACTTCAGATAACCTCTATGTGTAGCAGTCTACTATAGGGGAAATGCATTATTGATGTGAATGGGTTTCCAGTACATTCGTGGTATCAGGGTCCTTTGACCCATCACAGTGGAATCAGGCCTCCAGCTTGAAGTCATCTCACTTTCTGGGGCGAGACTGTATAATAAGATACAGGGATTCAGATAAATGTGCTGCACGTTTGGTAAGTGGTTATCCAGTTCAAACTGCTTAGGGAGTGTAGATGGAACCTGTCTTATTGATACCCCTGTCTTATCTAGTGTCTGCTGTTCCCTTTTGCTGTTGAGGTGTGTGGTGTCATCATTCCAAGATCTAAAGAGTTCTTCAGAAAAATGGACGGGGATTCAGATAAATGGGTTTGGTAAGTGGTTATCACATTCATGACCACAAGTTAAGACAACAACGTTTGTTTGTGTTTACTATAATGTCTTACTGTAATGCTAAATGTTCTTTAATTGTGATTGGAGTATTTATGCCCAGCTGCCCATTTTTGTAAGCACTCTGACTGTTCCCTGCATACTTCCAATTCCAGGTGTACTTTATTTACATCCTGTCAGTACTGTGTATGTCATACATGTATTTTGCACCTTGGATCCAGGAGAAGCTCGGCTATCCGAGAGGAACTCAGAGTCGAGCCGCTGCTCCTTTGCGTTGAAAGGAGTCAGTTGAGGTGGTTCGGGCACCTGGTAAGGATGCCCCCTGGGCGCCTCCCTAGGGAGGTATTCCAGGCACATCCAACTGGGAGGAGACCTCGGGGAAGACCCAGGACTAGGTGGAAAGACTATATTTCCACACTGACCTGGGAACGCCTCGGGATCCCCCAGTCAGAGCTGGTTAATGTTGCTCAGGATAAAGAAGTTTGGGGTTCCTTGCTGGAGCTGCTACCCCCGCGACCCGATTACGGATAAGCGGTTGAGGATGGATGGGTCCAGGAGAAATGTTATTTCATCTCACTGTGTACTGCATACTGTATATGGCTGTGATGACAAAAAAAAAAAGATTGACTTGATTTGACTTGACTCGGAATATTTTTTGAATTCTCGGTGGAAAATTATGTTCAGTCAGCAGGTTATATTAAAAAAAAAAAAACAGGATAATAATAGGATGTGCTGGATTTAGTGCTCTTTTATAAGATGCTGAATAACATGGATGGTGTCGTGTTGTTAAATAAAACCAAATTTGCTATGACTAATGAGATAATTATAAAAATAGGGCGGCTGTGTCTCAGTCGGTAGAGCGGGTTGTCCACTAATCCACTAATCGTAGGGTTGGTGGTTTGAATCCTGGCCCGGGTGATCCCATGCCGAAGTGTCCTTGGGCAAGACACTGAACCCTAAGTTGCCCCCGATGGCAAGCTAGCACCTTGCATGCAGCTCTGCTACCATTGGTGTATGAGTGTGCTCTCATTTGTAAGTCACTTGTAAATGTAAATGTAAGAATGATATTTCTGTAAAGCTGCTTTGAGACAATGTCCATTGTAAAAAGGGCTCTACAAATTGATTAATAATAATTACAATTAGGACTATTCATGCAGTGATATATTGGAGGTATATTAGACTCCTCTTGAATAATTGAGCTCACTAAAATGGTAAATGGCGCACTTATATAGCGTTTTTTATCCAAAGCGCTTTACACTGTGTCTCATTCACCCATTCACACACACACACACACACACCAATGGTAGCTGAGCTGCATGCAAGGCGCTAACTTGCCATCGGGGGCAACTTGGGGTTCAGTGTCTTGCTCAAGGACACTTCGGCATGTGGAGTCACATGGGCCGGGAATCGAACCTCCAACCCTACGATTAGTGGATGACCTGCTCTACCACCTGATCCACAACCGCCCCTTAAGGGCTTACTGGCCTTTATCTGTTATTAAACCAAATTTGTCCAATAGTGTCTCACTGTGTTTGATCTCACAACCTTCCAGTCACCAGCTCATAGACTTGAACATTGATATAGCGCTGTTATTTCTACTCAGTTTCCCTTTTGCTATTTTCAGGTCTGTATGCTGCCTGTGTCTGTACCTGTATTTTGCCTTGTTTGTGTTTTGTAGCACAAAAAAGCTATATAAAATATAGTTAATTATCTGAATAATTAGTAAATAGCCCTAAACGAAGGTTAGCAAGCAATGTTACCAGGGTTTGATTCAGAACCACTTAGCTTCCAACTTTCCAGAGATCTAATGAAAAAGCAGATGTTTTTTTAATCGTAACAAAGTGCTGAGTTGACTTAATCTTACCCCAAATAGTATTACGTGTCATTATGGACTGAAAAAATGCACATTGAAATTATTATGAGATTAAAATACAAACCAACATAGGCACCTACAGTGCCAACAGAAGGAAATTCTTCCAAGGTTAGATTTCCAAGCCATACTGCTGGCCTTACAGCTGATTTCTCTTTCAACGACAAGTTATCAAAAATCTTTTGATCTATTCTAGAATAAGTGCCTTAAAGAGTGATTATATTTGGATATCTTCATACAGATATCTTAAAAATCACAAGATGTCAACAGTGCTTTAGGCATCGGTCCTCATCCCATAATTCCAACCCAATCACACTGAGCTCAAAGAATCACCTGAAAAAGTTGAACTGTGTGCTCGGTTTCTCTCTGAACGTGCTCCAGAAATTCCTGCTGTGTTCCACAGCTCTGCATATGCACAGATGGAGTTTCCCATGGTTCTAATCTTGATAAAAATGCCTTGAGTTCTGTTCTCGGCTTCACCGAGATGGCATTTAGGTTGTGAGAGGTATAGTGGGATAACAGTTCTACAATTAATCCCTTTCAAACTGGCCTTCTGAAGTCACAGGGCTGATTGGCAGCATTATTTCGACGTGATGACTACTCAGGGGAATCGAGCGGTGTTTTTCTGTCTCATGGCGTGCCAGAATCAGATCCGTGAGAACACGGTGGGAAATGTCCCATGCCCTGATTTCAGAGTCTCTGCATGTTTTATTGGAGTTCTGAAAGAAGTCTCCTCTGTGCTGTTCAGAGTTTTTTGGTTACATTACAGAGCTTAGAAAACTCAACAAGGCCTCAACAATAACTTTCCTATAAAAAAAAACCAAACAAACAGACGTAGTAGGTAATGAGGGGTCTCTTAATTTAAAATTAGGGCGGCTGTGTCTCAGTCGGTAGAGCGGGTTGTCCACTAATCCACTAATCGTAGGGTTGGTGGTTCGAATCCCGGCCCGGGTGATCCCATGCCGAAGTGTCCTTGGGCAAGACACTGAACCCTAAGTTGCCCCCGATGGCAAACTAGCACCTTGCATGCAGCTCTGCTACCATTGGTGTGTGAGTGTGCTCTTGTAAGTCGCTCTTGTAAGTCGCTTTGGATAAAGCGTCTGCTAAATGAATAAATGTAAATGAATAAATGTAAATCTCTGGTAACAGCTATGCAGATCCAACCAGTCTCTCAGTAGAACAAAATCAACAATCACATGGGACTTTGAGAACCCTAAAGTGAACTGATAACTTTCTAACAATCGAAAATCAATATTTCAATGTTCTTCTTTGGCTTGTAGTCCAAGTGTGTCTGGTTGTGCCTCTGCTCAGATCTTCCCTTGACTGATCTATTGAACAGGACTGCCGTGTCTAATTTCACCTGGCTCTGCTGCAGACCACTGAATACTCCTTCACAGACCAGAGCTAAAAATATGGAAAGTGTAGATGAGATTCTCTGGTGTGGAAGGAAGCCAGAGACTGGGAAAGAGTAGTTGGACCAAAAGGTTATGTTGGAGAGTTTGAGTTTTCCATAGTGGAAATCTTTTGACACATTCAGTTGCCTGTAAGCTACAGAACATAAGTGGACTACCGGACAATGCAAGTTATAATTTACCAGTTAGAAAGACCTCTTTAAAAGAACAGAAATAATTTGTTCATGGAGGCAGAGGATTCCCATGAAAATGAAATTGTGGTGCCGCATTTCATTGTCTGATTGTTTGCATCGACTGTGATTGCAGGAACATGGAGTAACAGAGAGCAGCACATCTATCCTGTCATAAGTTGTTTGAGTTGACAGGTGAAAAAACTGTCTTGTACATGAACCATTTGTAATTTTCCTTCAAAGCTGATATCTGTTTGGTAGAACGATATTTTGGCTCATAGTGGAATTGGCATATCATCAGAACATCATGAGTATGAGTCCTAATGGCCGTCTGTGGCTGGTGGTCCAAGAAAGCATAACAGACTCTGCTCCTTTTCAATTATCACAGCAATATTAACAATTCGTCTGTGAGTTCATGTAACCGAAGAGTGTAACACAATGACAATATCACTATCTATTTCTGTATCTGTTTAGTGCTCCAAATGTCCACATCTGCATCTGTATTCAGATTTGTCCCTGAGCAATTGTAGCTTATTTGAGGTTTTTTCTGTTTTCCTCCTAAAATATTTCTATTTGTTTTTCACATGAATGTTGTTGGTTAATACAGTATATATTACAGTAAAGGTGGAAAAAGATCTGACATCTTGATATCACCTTTTTACATCACAAAAACCTGCCATTTTACCTGGGGTTTTAGAATTTTTATATCCACTGTATGGCCATGGGGCTGCTTTTTTCATCCATCCATCCATCCATCCATCCATCCATCCTCTACCGTTTACTCCTTTATCAGGGTCACAGGGAGTCTATCCCAGGAGGCATCGGGCACAAGGCGGGGTACACCCTGGACAGGGTGCCAGTCCATCACAGGGCACAATCACATACACACTCACACACACATTCATACACTACGGACACTTTAGACACGCCCATCAGTCTACCATGAATATGTTTGGACTGGGGGAGGAAACCGGAGTACCCGGAGGAAACCCCCGACACACGGGGAGAACATGCAAACTCCGGACCCTGGAGGTGTGAGGCGAACATGCTAACCACTAAGCCACCATGCACCCTGACTGGATTGTTATTTTATTTATTTATTTTTTTTTTACATATTTGGACAAGCGAACATTTGATCCTCTTTGAAACAGTGCCTATTGATAAAGGTGATACATTCTATCAAATGCTAGAATACAGTTTTCCAGTGAGCAGATAGGCAAAGACCAGGCCTTTTGGAATAATGTGCTCGGGACAGACAAAACAAAGATAGAGTTGTTTGGCCACAGTAAAACTAGACATGTCTGGTGGTGACCAAAGACAGCTTTTCAGGAGAAGCACCTCATACTAACTGTGAAGCACGGTGGTGGAAATGTTATGGTTTGGGGTTGCGTTGCTGCCTCATTGACCGGACAGCGTGCATTCTTTGCTTTATCTATGAATTCTACATCATATCATAGAGTACTTGAAGATAATGTGAGGTCGTCTCTCTAAAAGCTGATGTTGAACCGATAGTGGACCTTTCGACAAGATAATGATCCTAAAGCACACTCGCAAATACACAAAGGAATGACTCAAAAAAAAAAAAGAAATGGAGCGTTATGGAATGGCGTAGTCAAAATCTGGATTGGAATGCCATTGAAATGTTGTGGGGGGATTTGAAAGAACAGGACATGCAAGAAAACCTTCAAAAATCACAATGTATGGAAAAGAGCTTGAGAATTCCAGCAAGCCTGGTGAACAATTATGCCTACAAGAAGTTATTTCTGCTAAATGGGGCAATTCCAGCTTCTGCAGCCAAGGGTGTACTTACTTTTCTACAGAAAAAGATCACATCTATTGATATTTCTGTTATATAAATAATGGAAAAAGGTAATTTTCCTTGTGGTTAGATCAGATGTTTGCTTGTCTAAATATGTCATAAAATCCAACATTTTCCATGGGGTGTACTTACATTTTCACATGACTGTAGTAGTCATTTAAACTTACCTTGTGCAGGCAGTTAACATAGATGAATGTATGGACACTGTACATAGTTCAAATTTGACTGACTTGGTCTTTGTATGTCTTGCTAGCTTTCTATCCGATCGTTTGCTCACTCCTGCATGAAAGTAAACACCCCCCACTTGTGTGACTTTTTTGTTGAGTCACATGAGATCTCAGGCCTGATGTCATCTTCTCCAAGCACATATGACCTGCTTGAGCAACAGTTTAATGTTACCTTTATGTATCTTTACCATTGCAGGAGTCTCATTGGCTGTACATGAAATCTGTGTTCATCAAAGAAAGCGAGTGGTTAGCTTATGCTCATGCTTGCAGGCATCTCAAAAATTTTTCACAATGGTCCCACCCACTGGAAATCAATACATGATTGGCTGATTCTACTGTACCTCTCTAAATAGGTTAGGTATTGTCTATGGCTGACGTTCTAACCAATGAGCGAACTAGTGAGGCGGTATCTATTAAAGACCCCATCCTAATTGGTGGGATTTTATTTTTCCATTTCAAGATTATTGAAATTATTTTGTATTCAGCCACATCATAATAACAAAATTAAACCATCCATCCATCCATCTTCAACCACTTACTCCTTTTCAGGGTCACGGGGAACCTGGAGCCTATCCCAGGGAGCATCGGGCACAAGGCGGGGTACACCCTGGACAGGGTGCCAGTCCATCACAGGGCACAATCACATACACACTCATTCATACACTACGGACACTTTAGATACACCAATAAGCCTAACATGAATGTCTTTGGACTGGAGGAGGAAACCGGAGTACCCGGAGGAAACTCCCGAAGCAAACTCCGCACACACATGGCCCTGGCGGGACTCGAACCCTGGACCCTGGAGGTGTGAGGCGGACGTGCTAACCACTAAGCCACCGTGCGCCCCACAAAATTAAACCATTACTCAAAATCCTGTAGACCAGGGGTCTTCAACAGGGGGTCCGCGACCCCTAGGGGATCCGCGGAGGTACTGCATGGGGGTCACGAAAGTTTTGGTACCAGTTTGATATAACACAATTTCATATAATTAGGGGGTCCCCGATCCATCTCGCCATCAGTTTGGGGGTCCTTGGCCTGGAAAACGTTGAAGACCCCTGCTGTAGTCATTAAATATAATGTTAATATTTTCTAAGCAAAGTGATGTAAGAATGAATAAAAAAAAATATTGGTCAGTTTTAGTTTAGGAAAAATCCATCAGGCTTTATAAGTCCTAGAAGGCCCTAAGGGTTCCCCTCTGAAATAACAGCTGAAAAAACATTTTATATCCTTGTACGGATTTGAAGCGCACATCCACGTTAACACAGGACATGTGTGTTTTTGGCTAATCACACTCCCTGAAGAATCCAGAATCCAGATGCAGGAGGTTTTTCCACATCGTTGACTCTTTTATTCACATATGTCATATTGGTGTGAGAAGTCCCGAAGTAATCCGGAATCTATCTTTTCTCAGAGTACAGATAATATGTTAAAATCATGCAAGTTAGTCATTACCATTCTTCTGCATCATTGCTTGATCGATGGGCCCGTTAATATCACGTTCTTCACGTTGCTCTCTGCACTGTTAGGGAAGGATTATGTTAGGAAATTTCTCTGTGATTATCCCTCGTGTTTATATCTCTAATAAAAAACTACAATTCTTTTCAGATATTCCCAACTCAGCAATCCAGAGCACTGAACTATACACTGGGGGCAAAGTTTCAGTCATCCTTGAAAGTTTCCATCCATCCATCCATCTTCAACCGCTTACTCCTTTTCAGGGTCATGGGGAACCTGGAGTCTATCCCAGGAGGCATCGGGCACAAGGCGGGGTTACACCCTGGACAGAGTGCCAGTCCATCACAGGGCACAATCCCATACACACTCACACACACATTCATACACTACGGACACTTTAGACACGCCCATCAGACTACCATGCATGTGTTTGGACTGGCGGAGGAAACCGGAGTACCCGGAGGAAACCCCCGACACACGGGGAGAACATGCAAACGGAACTCGAACCCCGGAACCTGGAGGTGTGAGGCTAACCACTAAGCCACCGTGCGCCCCTCATCGAAAGTTTCATAATACTTTAATCCTCATAGACTATATAAGTGATTGTAACATCTGACTGTAGCATGTAATAACATTGCAATTGTAACTTAAGCATATTATTTATGCTGTTCCAAGTACCATGATCAAAGTCAATAGCGTGGGTCAGTGTACTGGGAGTTGACATGAGAAGATTCCAAATGTGGTGACAGTAGAGAGGACATGGGAATCAGAAGAGCAAATGAATTCTAGCTAAACGTAGGAACCACTACCAAAGACATGGACGCTAGAAAGACAAGGATATTGGAAATCCCCAGTAACACAGGCTCAAAAATGTAGGAGTGTTTATGAATGGATCAGAGACAGGGACTGGAAATGAATCAAGGTGTGAGAAAGAGTCAGGTTCAAAGACTGAGAATGAAGCAAACACATGGACAGAGCTTGAGTTAATATGTGTGAGAGATTCTCTTTTTTATACTGGCACACTGCTGTTGCTGGGGTTGGTACTGCTCCTGGAAGCCAGCTCACCTATTTAGGACCTAGGCCACATTTCCACTGTTATAAGAGCTGAATGATGTGGGAGTTTAATAATGCATAACTAATAATTATGGAGAATTTTACTAGTGGGACTTCTGGCTTTGAGACCATATTTTACCACCCAAAGTCAAATCTGTGTCCTTACACAGTACAGACATAGAAAGAAAGTATGCACAAAATGATAAAGTTTTATTTGATAAAGTTTTATTTGATTTATTTGATTTAGTTTTATTTGTGATATTTTCAAGTCATATTTTAGTTGTTGAATAACTTGGGAAGCTTCAGGTAACATTTAGACCGGAGGGCGCACGGTGGCTTAGTGGTTAGCACGTCCGCCTCACACCGCCAGGGTCCAGGGTTTGAGTCCCACCAGGGCCATGTGTGTGTGGAGTTTGCATGTTCTCCCCATGCGTCGGGGGTTTCCTCTGGGTACTCCGGTTTCCTCCCCCAGTCCAAAGACATGCTGATTGGCGTGTCCGTAGTGTATGAATGTGTGTGTATGTGATTGTGCCCTGTGATGGACTGGCACCCTGTCCAGGGTGTACCCCGCCTTGTGCCCGATGCTCCCTGGGATAGGCTCCAGGTTCCCCCGTGACTCTGAAAAGGAGTAAGCGGTTGAAGATGGATGGATGGATGGTCTTCAACAGGAGGTACTGCATGGCGGTCACGAAAGTTTTGGTACCAGTTTGATATAACACAATTTCATACAATATATATAATTAGGGTGTCCCCGCTCCATCTCTCCATCAGTTTGGGGGTCCTTGGCCTGGAAAACGTTGAAGACAAACCGTATTTTGCACTGGACAAGGCACTGGAAGAGAGTGAGGCTGGATCTGAGACACTGGATCAGAAAAAGAGATCAGCTATTCTGCCTTCAAATCCGAGACCAAACAGGTTGGAGTTCCATCAGAGGCTGCACATCAGAACCACATCTACATGGATGAAAGTGGTACAGTAAACGCCCATACTGGCTTGAGAATCTGCATAAATGACAGATTATACACTTTACAAACATTAAATATCTCTCTATTTAAATATTTATCAAGTTTCTACTTTTAATAAACTTGTAGGCTGGATATAATACTTAGCAAGCGATGATAGTGAAAGTAAATTAATCTGAATAAGGGCATTCACAATAGATTCAACCTGGATCACGTCAAGTACACGTACACAGCTTTATCCATATCGAAGTTTCTACTATTACATGTGTTTAAAGTAACTGTTAAAACTACCCTGAGGTGGTCTGATCGGTCCTGTGAGGATGTGCGCTGATAGAGAGGCGTTTTCATTGGCTGCATCCTGTAGGTATTATCACAAAAGTCAACATAGCACAACCACACACAGACTATCCCCACTACGCTTATGAGTGGGACTCGCATTCACGTGCGGGACTCTCTTTCAGAGGCTTTTGAGTGGATAAAAGATAGAAACACTCTTCATTTCCCAAAAAAATGTAGCCAGTTTGAACCAGAATGCCGTCCCCTGTTGAAATTCACTCCCCGGAAATCCACCCTGATATCCATTTAGATTTATTCATTTAGCAGACGCTTTTATCCAAAGCGGCTTACAAACGAGAGCACACTCACACACCAATGGTAGCAGAGCTGCATGCAAGGTGCTAGCTTGCCATCGGGGGCAACTTAGGGTTCAGTGTCATGCCCAAGGACACTTCGGCATGGGATCACCCGGGCCGGGATTCGAACCGCCAACCCTACGATTAGTGGATTAGTGGACAACCCGCTCTACCCACTGAGCCACAGCCGCCCATATCCATTAGGCATGCCAGAATAAATGGAATTACGAGATAACATTCACTATTTGTGATGGAGTTTCCATACTTGTAACCTCCCTACTATTCAGTGACACCTAAACAAGTTTCTCAAACAGAGTGGTGGAAGAAAGATGGATCTCAGTGTTGTCTAGCACAGAGCAGAAGCTGCCCAGAACTCTAGCCCAAGTACTCAAGGATAATTTCTCTCCCATTACAGTTCAACAAGCGCTCTCCATACCCCACAGCTAAAGGTGGGGTCTGTACTTGACAGCCAATTGGAGTTCCCACTCCAGACAAGATGAGCTATTGGCATTGAATTGGCAGCAGAGGTTAAAGTAAACTGGTTCAAACGCTTGGAAAATCCAGGATTGAAACTATTCAGGTAAGATCTATGTGGTATAACAGCTGGATAATTTAGCAGGGATTGGAGATTCCAGCAAAAACTGTAGAGGCCTCTAGAAGTAAGTAGGAATCAAGCAGACCTCGGCAAAACAAATAATGCATAAGTAAGAACCCTGCTGAAGTTGCCATGACAGTGGAGGACAGGAAGCCAAACAGGAAGGTCCTGTAGCAGTTATAGATATAGATGTAAAGCCTCTGGAGACATGTTATGTTCTCAAAACGTGTCCAATTATTATGCATAAGACTTCAGTAATTTTCCTATTGCTACTATTCATGCCTGAGATCTCTGCCTGAGATGTTAACAAATACACTTATGAAGCTTCCATATGATGGACTGGCACCCTGTCCAGGGTGTACCCCGCCTTGTGCCCGCTGCCTCCTGGGATAGGCTCCAGGTTCCCCGTGACCCTGAAAAGGAGTAAGCGGTTGAAGATGGATGGATGGGATGGGATGGCTTCAGCAGTCAGATAAAACCAAGAAGATGTGAAGAAAATCCTACAGAAACCGCTCGTCTTTATTTGGGGTTAATCTGAATAATTTCATCGATGACAGCTGTATGATCATTACTTCTCAACATGAAATGAAATGTTGTTCATTCTGAGCCCAGCCACATCACCCACTTATAAAAGAGTGTGGGTTTTTACTTATTTTTCCTTAAATGTTTCTGATTGTATTTCACTTCATTTGTAATTTCATATTGAGGGTGGAAAAAGTTCTGACATGATTTATCTTGGTTTCCTTTATTAGATCATAAAAACCTGCTCTTTTGTCACGGGTGTGTAGAGCTTTTATATCCATGGTAGACACTGACCTGCAGTATATTCCTGTGTGTCAGTTCCTGAAGGTTGGTCTGGCAAGGTCTCATCTCAACAGTAGATCCCAGAGGCTTTCTGCATCGATACAGAGAAGGAAGCAGAGGTTTCTGATCAAAATGAAGTGATGGAAACGTAAACCATGCCTTTGATAACTGACAGAACCTTGGCTTAGACAATGAGTCCCAAAGGATGAAGAGGTGAAGAAGATAGGGTGGTTGTGGCTCAGTCAGGAGAGCGGGTCGTCCACTAATCGTAGGGTTGGTGGTTCGAATCCCGGCGCGGATGACTCCGCATGCCGAAGTGTCCTTGGGCAAGACACTAAGTTGCTCCCGATGGCAAGTTAGTGCCTTGCATGTCAGCTCTGCTACCATTGGTGTGTGAATGAGACACAGTGTAAAGCGCATTGGATAAAAGCGCTATAGAAGTGCGCCGTTTAACATTTAGATCATGAAACACTTTTGATTCGGACAGCACACTCATGCTCAAATCAAGTGAAGTGGATTTCACTGTCATTCTAACCCTAATATACACTGCAATGAAATGCTCTTGTAGACATCCAAACAGCTGTCAACTTCACTTACAGTGAAGACTCAGGACATCATTCATGTTTTCTCATTTTAGTGAGAAAGGTCTATTATTAACGGACCTATTAGCTAAGAAATTCCCCGCTCAGTGAAGTTTTGCTGTAATAATAAAAAAGGCCTTGACAAAGAATTTAAATGTATTTAAAGGTGTAGTTCAGAAGAAAATTGCTTGAGTGAAAGTCAACATTTATATTTATTCATTTAGCAGACGCTTTTATCCAAAGCGACTTACAAATGAGACACACTCACACACCAATGGTAGCAGAGCTGCATGCAAGGTGCTAGCTTGCCATCGGGGGCAACTTAGGGTTCAGTGTCTTGCCCAAGGACACTTCGGCATGGGATCACCCGGGCCGGGATTCGAACCATCACCCCTACGATTAGTGGATTAGTGGACAACCCGCCACAACCGCCCCCATTTCTGTGTCTGTTGAAGTCTAATGTATGACTATAAGTATTCAATATATAGACTTTTGCATAATGTTTAATAAAAATAAAATAACATATTATGACTGGTTATGTAATATTAGTCTATCTTCTTTACTGTCTATGATAGTTTGTAGAGTCTTCTCTGTCCTACAAGGTTACACTTCTGAGGTTATTCACCCTAACACACTGACATATTGCCTTAGTGTCATGTGCTTATGCTTTGTTATAAAGCTATATAATATGCTTACATAAAGAAATATAGTTCTTATTCATATTTAATTTCAATATTTAGAGATGCTGCTATTTGACATGCCCGATGTAAGCCATGGAGTATTTTACAGTAGATTCCCTCGAGATTTGTGAAGGAAAATGATCCAAGCCAACCTGGCTGTAAAGTTTGGTAATGAGTTTCTCAGATGCATTTTTGAGACTGGGGATCATCTCTGGTGTCTGTGGTCTTGAAAAAACTCTGTCTGACAAATAATGGCTATTACATTTATCCTCTTACTTTAAATGCTTTAATATGTCCGCTAACTGCAAGGGTGAAGAAGGTACTTAAGTATGGGTATTGTGGCTAGATCTAGTTTAATTGAAAGTGGAAGTAGTGAAATTATACTAAGTCAATATTAGAAGGACAAAAATATAATCTACATGTCCGCAGTGAATGTAATACAAATTTATGTGTCAAATATTTTGTCTGTCTGTGTGATTCTCTTGTGAAAGGTCATTCATGAACAATGTATAAAAAATAAACAGTTTAAAACAAATTTATGGAGATAGAGTAGTGAACTTAGTACACATCCCTGTGGGGAACCAGTGCTGAGAGTGAGGGTGGACAGGATGTTTACATTTATTCATTTAGCAGACGCTTTTATCCAAAGCGACTTACAAATGAGACACACTCACACACCAATGGTAGCAGAGCTGCATGCAAGGTGCTAGCTTGCCATCGGGGGCAACTTAGGGTTCAGTGTCTTGCCCAAGGACACTTCGGCATTGGATCACCCGGGCCGGGATTCCAACCACCAACCCTACAATTAGTGGATTAGTGGACAACCCGCTCTACCAACTGAGCCACAGCCGCCCTGTTAGACCGACCCTGACAGATTGAAGGTGGTTAGTGAGAAAATCCATAATCCAGGTGCAGAGGTGAGCGGAGAGGCCAATGTGGACGAGTCTCCTGATGAGGGTGTCTGGTATGATGGTATCGAAAGCAGAACTATAATCAACGAAGAGTATCCGGACATATGTCTCAGGTGATCCAGAGCCATATGGAGGTCTACCGCGATGGCATCCACTGTAGACCTGATAGCATAGTACGGATAGTATAATTTCAAAAGCCCTATAAGCAATTTGATGGGGGTTAAAAGTGGGAGGGAGGCTGGCTTTAATATACCTCAATACTAATCTCTCTGAATACTTTGTGACAATAAGTAATGGGTCTGTATTCCTTGAAACTGTCTACAGCAGGCTTCTTCGGGACTGGGAGGATAATGGCTGATTTAAGGCATGGTGGGATGATGGCTTGTGACAGGGACAGATTGAAAATGTTTGTAAAGACAGCAGCAAGTTCATAGGCACAAGCCCTGAGCACCTTTAGAAGCACTCCATCAGGGAGTCCATCCTGCAGCCTTCATTGGATTCACTAACCTGAACACCTACCTCACGTCATGTTCCTGTACAGTTAATATCTGGGTGCCTGTATCAGCAGGAGATGTATGTTGCAGAGAAGACTTCATTTCAAAACTTGCAAAGAAACAGTTTAGCTCCTCCAGTGATGCACTGGAATTACAGCCATTGAAGCTTGTAATATGCTGCCACACCCGCCTGGTGTTATTGCTAATAAAGTGATCCACTATCTTGCTCTTGTAGACCAGCTTAGCATCTTTGATGCCTCTTTTTAGGTTTGCTCTGTCTTTGGCTGTGCTGTAAAGAGCCCTGTCAACTGATTTAAAGGTCATATCTTGATCACTGAGAAGAGTATATAATTCTGACTTCATCCAGGGGTTTTGGTTTGGAAAGACCCGGATGTGCTTCTCCTCAGTGACGATGTCAATACAGCTGGCAGTATAAAACTGGACAGTTTGTGTATATTCTGTCCTGGTGCTTGAATATGTCCCATTCAGTCCTTACAAAGCAGTCTTGTAGTTCTCCCTGTGTGTCGGGGGTTTCCTCCGGGTACTCCGGTTTCCTCCCCCAGTCCAAAGACATGCATGTTAGGCTGATTGGTGTGTCTAAAGTGTCCGTAGTGTGTGAGTGTGTATGTGATTGTGCCCTGTGATGGACTGGCACCCTGTCCAGGGTGTACCCCGCCTTGTCCCCGATGCCTCCTGGGATAGACTCCAAGTTCCCCGTGACCCTGATAAAGGAGTAAGCGGTTGAAGATGGATGGATGGATGGATAGTCTATTTTTTTTTTCATTATGACGTCATTCATCAATCTACACAAGTATAGGCATGGAATTTATTTTAAATTAACTACATTATTTACAAAATACATAGACATTTTTAACAAGCCGTAACAATAACTTTGTCAGTTTACAAGTTTACTAGCTCGCATACTCTCTGTGGTTTTGTATTGACTGTGTTTCCAGTACAGCAGGTGGCGCTGTTTCAATTTCCATGACTACAAGAAGAAGACTTCTCAAAGTCATCCTTCTTAGAATTAATCTTGGATACACCTTATATGCAAAGACCAATCACAGGCATGGTTGGCAAGTGAAGCCTCATCTTGATTTGCTCTGCAATTGCATCGTATTTTTCGTGAACGCCAGTCGAACGATGTCACCACATGACGTATGCAGAGGCCTTAACTTAGGGGAGTGAACATTTCTGTCACAGAATGATAAGCACATTAGAGAAACATGCATTTTACACAACAAATAACAATAAAATAGTGTCATGTTATAAAAAATATATATACTGACCGTATAGACTGATCTACAATCCACTGAGTCTTGTAATTATTTTACAGAAAGTGCAGAACAGTTATCTAGTTATGATCTAGATATCACATCATACAGTAATTAATAGGCAAATATGATGTCATAGGTGACTTGATGGCCATTGTCCCAGGTGTACAGCGTGCGGTCCTTTGGGTTATAGTCAATTTGTGTGGTGTAAGTGTAGTTGTTCACGAAGGGCAGGCGTGGCACCATCTGAGTGTGTGTGTGCGTATCAAAAGCATAGCTAATGGTGGCGTTTATGCGCTCATAGCTGTCCACAGCATACAGGACACCACAGATGACAAAACTGTTCCCGTAGCTGTTTCTCCTCAGGCCCGTCCTCCATGTGGTCTCCTTCTGCAGATCAGAAGGATTGAGCTTGCTCAGAATAATCACTTCCTGATGGAAGCCTTCTTCATCTAGACCTGGATAAACCAGCCATAAGCCACTCTCATCCACAGCAAAATCAACATCAGAGTGTCCCCTAAAGCTCCAGGGTGCCTCCTCATCCTCGTGCTCAAACATGGCATCGTGCAGCGTGGTCCAAGCCGCCACATAACGCAGACGCAGGTCATATTTGATGATGTCATGGGAAAATGCCCGGTTATAGTAGAAGGCGCCATTGTAGACAACATGACCTGTGCCGATCCAGTTGTAGGGGAGTTTGTAGGAGTAGCTGATGTGCCCTGAGCGGACAGAAATTGAAAAACACCAATATTAATACCTGCAATGACCAGAGTTTGACCAGTATGAAATGAGAGCAGCTTTACAAAACAAGATAATATGATAATATGTTGTTTTTTGGTTTCTACCAGGTACTGGGATTCAAATATTGTATTAGTATTGTAGACAAATTAGTATTATTCTGTTCTTTAAATGAGATTTGTGTGAAAGTTTGAAAATCGTGGTGGACAGAGGTGTAACTTGCAGTAGGAAATACATTTACAAGTGATAATACATGATAGAATTTGCACTGGTCCAATTATTCAACATATTGATTATCATAATCTCCCCCAAAATCTAACACATGTAAATGAATTATCCACGAGGTCCACTCTCACTCACTCATCCTCATCTTCTTACTCCTTTATCAGGGTCACGGGGAACCTGGAGTCTATCCCAGAGAGCATCGGGCACAAGGCGGGGTACACCCTGGACAGAGTGCTAGTCCATCACAGGGCACAATCACATACACACTCACACACCCATTCATACACTACGGTCACTTTAGACACGCCCATCAGTCTAACATGCATGTCTTTGGACTGGGGGAGGAAACCGGAGTACCCGGAGGAAACCCCCGACACACGGGGAGAACATGCAAACTCCACACACATGGTCACAGGGGGAATCGAACCCCATTACGCCTCCACGAGGTCCATTTTGAAGATTAATTAGCTAATTACATAAATTAAATTATAATAATTTTATGATAGTTTGCCACCCATGTAGTAAAACCAAATCAGACACATAACACACTGCTGGTGAATCACGAATAGAGTAGAAGTTTGGCCTAAAATGTTCTATGTATGATCTTCTGTATGATGTCCAACACTTAAATCAGTCACATTTAGTCTAAATACAGTCTATTATCTTATTATAAGTACAGTATTTCTGCTCTTATAATAATCACCTTGTTTGAACGTATCCATATCACGGAATTCCAGGAGGTTGCTGCCATAGTAGTAGCTTGTGACATAAATGACATTGCCATTGCCTTTTGGATCCTTCATCCAAGCGCCTTCATTGCGGCCATAAGTATTGTGAGTCACCGGGTCAGCAATAGTTGCTAATGTGTCCTTGCATACACCTACAAAATATAAAGAAATTATCATTATAAAATACAATATTGGCGGGAAAAACAGCGTTTTTTGTGACACTTTTGTGCTTCCGAGATAAATACTGCCTCATATAAAAATGCATTACAGTGCCAGCATTCTTCTATTTTGCACAAAATTAAAGCAGCATATATAATTCTGTTGACTACTATCGAACATTAGCTTCCTTACCTTTCTAATGCAGTGATAGATTGCTTGTGTTGAAGCAGTATTGATAGTCTGTCTCACTCAAAATGTTGTGGTGTAGGACACTGCAACTTACTGTAATCTTGTAGTTATACTCTAATAAGGCAGCCATCTTGGACAAACATTTATCAGACGCTTTTATCCAAAGCGACTTACAAATGAGACACACTCACACACCAATGGTAGCAGAGCTGCATGCAAGGTGCTAGCTTGCCATCGGGGGCAACTTAGGGTTCAGTGTCTTGCCCAAGGACACTTCGGCATGGGATCACCTGGGCCGGGATTCGAACCACCAACCCTACGATTAGTGGATTAGTGGACAACCCGCTCTACCGACTGAGACACAGCCGCCCTGTGGCTCATATAGCTGCTGACGGAAAGGAGGCAAATATGCAGAAGATGATAGAACAGTAAAGAATCTGCAGGATCTGGAGCATTTTTTTTTAAAGAAGAGCGGGCAGTTTAACTACTCAGGACAAACATGGGACTCGTGAAGAACTATAACTAAACACAACAACATACCAGTATGTAAAATGTGGCCATGTATTTATTGGATGAGATAATTCTCCATTATTTTTGGCCTCTCAAGTGCAAAACTAGAGCAGCAAATGTCCGACATTAAACATGTCTTGGCTGGTTGAAAACTAAGAAATGCTGTACATTTGAGTTTTCCTCAACCACTTGCTTTATGTGTAACTAACATGTGTATTGTTTGTGTTGCAATCTTATTGAATTGATTAGTGAAATCCGACCACATGCTATAAATGTCCAGATATACACAATGATCGAAAACAACTTGAACTTACCAGACTTCTTTGGGGAGTCTGTATTGACGACAGATTCCTCGTCCCAGCTGAGTCGAGATTTCACTGTGTGTTTTCTTGCTGCAGATGTGGAGTTGTGCGGTGGTTTTGGAGCTTTAGGAGGAGCAGAGACGGATGTTGATCTGTTGGTGGTTGCTAGGTGTGTGGTGGCGGTGGAGAAGGTTGTTAAGGACAGTGGCGTTGCTGTGCTGGTTGTAATCATCCTCTCAGTCTCCCAAGACTCCTGCTTAGGCTGTTTTGTGATGGTTAGAACGTTCGTGGTGGTTTCTCTGTTCAATTTTGGTGCCGCGGTGGCTGTAGTGTGAGGGTCTGAGGATTGAGTGTCCTGTTGTTTGGGGATCTGGTCTTCTATTATTAAATCCACCGAACCGTCACCACTCAGCACATCATCTGGTCCTGCTGTGGATGATTAACAATTGTGGGTAGAAGAGCTTAATAAAAATGTCTATGAAAGCTTTCAATCATCCAGTGTTTGAAATGGAGAGAAATAGAGAGGAAATGAAAGCCAAAATGGTCAACATACCAGATTTAGTATATTTATAAATCAGCTTTTCAGTGTATAACATCATAAGAAATTAGTTATACCATACTGTTATGCTATATCAATATAGATAGTAAACATTTTTAATATGGTTATTGTTATTTGAGTAATTTCCCTGCTCAAATAAGTAATTACATTGTAATTTAGGGAACACTGCTTAAATTAAATTACATAAGAACACATAAGCTGTGGATAGTGAGTGAACGAACAAGGTCTCGAGTACAGGTGGAAGAAATGAGCTTCCTCTGCAGGGTTACTGGGCCGAATGAAGAGGTTGAGTTTGTTCGAGCACCTTTCAAAATGCCCCCTGGTCACCTCTAATTAGATATATATCAGGCATGTCCTACTGGACAGATGCCCCAGGGCAGACCTATCACTCACTAGAGAGATTGTATCTTACAGTTGGCTTGGAAATGTCTGGAGTTCCCCATGAAGAGCGTAAATCTGTGACAGGGGATAGAGAAGACTTGGCTGGCCTTATCAGCTTGCTGCCACCTGACCCCCAGCAGGAAAATCCCCTGGGGCAAGTCAGCAAGTCAGTATTAACCACACGCCATGTTGAGCAAACTCACTGATCTGTTCTCCATCATCGTCCTCTTCAGTATCAGCCTTATAGAAGGTCATGCTCCTGATGTTCATCCCATTTGGTCCCATTTTGCTCTTCACTGATTTCTGCTCCTCAGAGTCTTCAACATGACTCCTCTTCAGTTGCCTGCTGGAGTCCTGGCTCCCTACAAACCTCTCCTCATACTTCTTCTGCAAATAAATCATGTTGGATGAATTGTAGGGGATAACACAGCACCATTATCTCTATCTGTTTAATGCTCCAAATATCTGGGGATTTAAACTCAAAGTGGGTGTGGTCTAATCTGGGACAGTTTTCTTTTCTTTTTTTTTTCATATGAACCCTATCACTATGCCCCCAGGACCACTGGAAAACACATTAGTTAGTTGCTGTATGGGGGTTGGGGTGGTGATGTGGGGGTTGCGTACAGAAGTAGAAATGTTTTTTTGTTTTTGTAACTGCCTGTTTTTTTTTTTAAATGAAGAATTTAATTGGTTCCCTAAATGTCACTGGTTATTCCCCAAATATAAACAAACTAGTAGCCAAATTTAAACCCTGACCAGACAATTACTGAGGATGAATTTATGGACGCTGTAAATTCACGTGGTCTACATTTGTCCCGTGAGATTCATATTTCTCGGCTCACTCACGCCTACATCATAGTGTGCCCTGTGTTCATATCCCTGTGTTTATCTGTTCTGAACACATTATCTGTCCGTGTATTTGTATCCAGATAGTTTACATACAGGACAAAATGTGATTTTAATCACTGCCCTTCTTTAGTTTTGCACTGGAGCTGTGTGGTTAATGTGGGCTGGCATGCTCCTCATAACTCCAGTACTAATAACTCAGGAAGCAGATTTCATCTTGGCTGATTGTCTGCTTTTGGGGTGAGGGGGCATTTAATTTTTTTTTGATTAAATAAAATAAATCCTTTAATAATAAGCTACATTGTGAAATACGGAGGATTAATGCTTGAGACAGGCTTTGGTGAAGCTGGATTTGATCTACAGTAATAATACCGTATTAAAGTCCACCAAGCTGACACAGGAAAGTTGTGTAATGTTTTCCACAGAGTTGGAACTTAATGTGATGCTCGGTTAGCCCTGCTAACAACGGTATCCTTCCAGTATGTGTGTGTCATTACAGTACATGTTAGACTGTGTGTTCAGACTTTGGCATAAGTATGCTCTGTGTTTGGTGGTGGTGGTGTTAACTTCATTTTAACATTAACACTGTTTCAATGTCAAAATGTGTTATACCCTCTGTGTGTGTGTGTGTGTGTGTGTGTGTGTGTGGTTAGAAAAACTCCTGGGATTTTTAGACTGTAATGGTTAGTGGATGGAGGTTGCAACGTGTGTGTTATGGGTTCAGCATTTCACACAGGGCATGCTGGGAACTGTGAGATCCTTTACCTTAGTCAGTGAGTTTATAGCAAACAGCAATCTTATTTAATATACCTAATTTAATGAACAAATATACAGTGTTAGACATTTACATTACATTTATTCATTTAGCAGACGCTTTTATCCAAAGCTACTTACAAATGAGACACACTCA
>JAFFST010052604.1:37288-49528 GCA_022414735.1 Noturus placidus
ATATATATATATATATACATTCAGGCACACTGGAGTTGTTACGTATAGTACAGGAACAATGGTGGATTGCATGTTGGAACAATAGACTGAACCAGGAACATGTTCCAGTGAATACGCCTTTGTAGTCTGTTTGGACCTGCAGCTTTCCTTATTTTCCTTAAATACTACTGTATGTATCTTAAATTATTTTAAAAGTACACTATATTCACATTATCAAGTGAAAGGTACAAGAGATGTGACTATCACCACGGCTACAAGGAAAAGCACGGCTTTTGTTTAACTAATTTGTTGTTTTTCTTTTTAAGAAAATTTAGCAGCTAGTTATGTTTAATGTTTATTGCGAGGTTCCTGAATCATGGACTTAAAAAAAAAAAGGTTCATGAAATCTTGTCTTTAAAGGTATTAGAGTCTTGTGTGAAGCAGTTAGTGTCCATCAGAAAACTGTCTGCCATGTCCGTCAATTTGCCTCTTTCTGTGAAGGTATTGTGGCTCTTTGCTGTGTGTGTTGACAAAAAATGCCAGAATAGCCTGGCTGAGGTTGAGGTCTCCTAGTTCACTATCGGACATCTGTCCCTGGTGTGATAGTGTCTGGGAGCTACCACAGCGCATGAAAGTGGTTACGGGTGCGTTCTGTATGTTTATGCACGTCCTATAACTTACAAGACTGACACAGAAGCTCTGAAGTCCGTTGAGGGAGGTACTTAATCCTAAACTGCTCAGCTCTGTGCTTGGATTGGATTCACTTCACAAGTACTGAATAATTGTATGATAGCTAGCTAGTTATGGTAAATGGTGCACTTACTGTATATAGCGCTTTTATCCAAAGTGCTTTACACTGTGTCTCATTCACACACACCAATGGGCGCAGAGCTGCCACGCAAGGCGCTAACTTGCCATCAGGGGCAACTTGGGGTTCAGTGTCTTGCTCAAGGACACCTCGGTATGTGGAGTCACATGGGCTGGGATTCGAACCACCAACCCTACGATTAGTGGACAACCCGCTCAAGCACCTGCGCCACAACTGCCCCGTAGTCACTGTACTTAGCTAGCAATCTGGACATCTTAATGCTAAAACAGACTTCCTCTATCTTTTTGAAATGCTGTTCCTGAATTGAATAACTGAAGATGCTTGGAGAAGACTGCCAACAGCCCATGATGTGTAAATAAATTTACATGATACATTTGGCAAGCCCCAATCTGTCATGTGAGACACCCAGAGAACAGGGCCAGTAATGCTCTCATTGGGTGTTGGTACAGATGATAACACCGCAGTTTCACTTGGGTATGGACCAAAACCATCTGAGTGATGAGATCTGAACGGTATCAATTGAACTTTGGCGCAGTTTATTGCAGTGTGAAAGAGATTCAATCCTGAATCAACCCATCTCCAGGATGTGAGCCAAACATAACCTCTATATTTGTTTCAGACGGCATTCTTTTGTAGATCTGAGCTGCGAAATTGAACTGCGAGGACAGATCTGTAGTGCTGTGCAAATGTCATGTGGTATGTAAACTACTTTACCATCCATCCATCCATCCATCCATCCATCCATCCATCCATTTTCTGTACCGCTTATCCTACAGAGGGTCGCAAGAAGCCTGGAGCCTATCCCAGGGGACTCAGTGTGGGAAACACTCTGGATGGGGTCCCAAACCATTGCAGAGCTCAATCGTACACACACACACGCACACACACACACACACACACACACACACACACACTACGGACAATTTAAAGATGTCAGTCAGATGTTTACAAGGTATGGCTTTGGACTGGGGGAGGAAACCAGAGTACCACAAACATATTAGCCACTGTAACCCCCCCTCCTCCCCCCACCCCACCCACTTTAACATGTAATTCAAATTTTTGGTGTATGGAAGAGATTATAATTTGTTTTCTAACACATTTCAGTGTAGGAACTGCATACTGTGTGTGTGTGTGTGTGTGTGTGTGTGTGCTGGCTTTCGTGTATCTCAGCATCATCTCCCTACCTCTGTGTGTGAGAAAGCTGCAGCGACTTTATTCTGCAGTGATGGCTCCAGCTCGCTCAAACGTCTTTTCTTCTCCAGGTGATGCTGGTCACGTGAGTCCTTCTCTTGCTCTTTCTCTCCTTTCACGCTCCCTTGCTCCTTTGTCACATTTCTGGAAAATGACTGGAAGGAAAAGATTTGCACAGCAGTGGTCCAGGGTGAAAACATATTGAACTCGAATGCCCTTTGTCTGATGCCAATAGAGAGGAGTCGAGGGGTAATTCTTAACATGCATTCATCTTCAAAACCTAAAATGGGTTGCAGTCTGTTCCACACATTGTTCCCATTGTAGTCAATTAACCAAGATGTACAGTATGTTCAGTAACTCATAATCTCTTGTTATACCACAGGACTGTTGAATTCACATTTGGTTTGGTTATTTTTCTGCAACAGAAGCTCAGACAGTCATGTTTTATTACTCACTTAGCAACTCTGAAGCCATGCACATACACGGGCGGCTGTGTCTCAGTCGGTGGAGTGGGTTGTCCATTAATCCACTAATCGTAGGGTCGGTGGTTCGAATCCCGGCCCGGGTGATCCCATGCCGAAGTGTCCTTGGGCAAGACACTGAACCCTAAGTTGCCCCCGATGGCAAGCTAGCACCTTGCATGCAGCTCTGCTACCATTGGTGTGTGAGTGTCTCATTTGTAAGTCGCTTTGGATAAAAGCGTCTGATAAATGTTTGTCCAAGATGGCTGCCTTATTAGAGTATAACTACAAGATTACAGTAAGTTCCAGTGTCCTACACCACAACATTTTTGTTGGATAAAAGCGTCTGCTAAATGTAAATGTTCTAAACTGATTCTGTTCAACCAGCCATTCAGTTAAGTGTGCACATATAGTTTCAGTCTAGTTAATCTGTAAATTTGCACTCATAGCCTTGTGCATACTGTTCATTGTACTCAATTTACCTGTATAGATTATCTGCAAGTCTATTTGAGGTATTTCTCCTGCGATTTTTATTTCTATATTTCTGTCCTACCCTTATTTTCATGCATGCTTCTCCAACAATACAGTCAATTAAAATAAAGTGTAACTAATCTGTGGTAAAAGATCTCACAATGGAGAAGATTGGCGAACATTTACCTTTTCTATGTTTTCCACACGTGCCAGGAGTTTAGTGGTGACTGAGTGCAATTTTAGCAGATCCATCCCATACAAAGCCCCCTCGAGTAAGTCCATGATGGTGGAAAGCTGTTAAAGGTCAAAAGAAACCCCATGATGTAGAAACAACCAGCTGGATTTAAAGTAATGGTTTAATTTACACAATTTCCCGGTAAACCCACATGTATCCGATCAGACAAGATATGTATGTTTGGTGTCTGAAGTTTGCTTCTTTAGTAGTAATGGAAGTCAGTCTCACCCAAAAACAGTACTTATGTGTGAGCATGGTTTAGAACACAGTGTGACTTACATGTTTATCTTTAAACACTAACTAAACTTGTATAGCTGTATAGCTGAACACTATGACATGGTGACTGGAATCACTACTGTATATTCATCCATTCATCCATCCATCCATCTTCAACCGCTTACTCCTTTATCAGGGTCACAGGGGAACCTGGAGTCTATCCCAGGGAGCATCGGGCACAAGGTGGGGTTACACCCTGGACAGGGTGCCAGTCCATCACAGGGCACAATTACTGTATATTCCTTAGTACGAATTCATATATTCCAATCCCAGGCTCCGCCCCACACATTTTGAAGGTGCCTGGTTTTACAGATAAAGTAATAATGGAGCTTCTCTTTGATCCTCATTATAAATACAGCTGATCTCTGCTATTCCACTAAACTCTTTCTTTTAAATAAATAAATAAATAAATAAAACAAGTATATGGGCATGTATTTAGGAAAACGTCTGGGGTGAAATAGACTTTCATTACTTATCAGTTACACTATCCAGTGCAAAACTACAGCCTGTATAGAACGTGTATATTTAATTTTCAAAGAAGCATCTGCAATGAGTGCAATGCAAAAAAAAAAAAAAAAGACCGCACCAGCAGCCCTGAAAACATAAGAAGGTCAAAAATACATTTTGTTCCTCCTTTTTACCTTGACATCATCTTTACCAGCCTCTTGGAGCTTCTTAAACCTGAAGTCTCCTTCGCAGGGATTGAGGGCAGACGGAGGGGCGATGCAGGCGCACTTCTTACAATTGGGTCCTGAGGTCACCGTCTCCACTGTGTAGAAATCCTCAAGCTTTCCAGTTCCTTCTTCAATACGCCTGCAGGCATTCCTGCTCAAAGGCCTGACCACACATTTACAGCGGCAATCCGGGCCCTCTGAGAGCGTCTTGACTTTGTCATAGTCACCTAGGAGCTGAAGGGTTAAACCAACAGTGTTAGATTAACAAGTCCATAATAGATATGAGTCACCGTGAACTGGTGTGAACCTTAATATTCTCCTTCACACGGAGTAATGTACTGAAAGTTTAAATGATATGCACGAATCTGACATTTTATACATCTGTTTTTATGTTTGTAGGACCTCACGCAAAATGTAGTGGATTTGGACGGAGAAACATGGAAACTTTGTGGAAGACACGTACATTTCTTTTACTAGTGCCTTAAAGTAGTGCCTTAACAGTACAGAGATTAAAGGAGAAAACTGGAACTGCTGTGTCTCCTGCCCTAACAGATCAGTTTAATGACGCATCGCTTGAGCATGAAATGATTTCATTTAGCAGACGCTTTTATCCTTTTACTCATACACCAATGGTAGCAGAGCTGCATGCAAGGTGCTAGCTTGCCATCGGAGGCAACTTAGGGTTCAGTGTCTTGCCCAAGGACACTTCGGCATGGGATCACCCGGGCCGGGATTCGAACCACCAACCCTACGATTAGTGGATTAGTGGACAACCCGCTCTACCGCCTGAGCCACAGCCACCCCACGTATTAACAGGTATTAACAGGTATTTTGCAGGTATTAACCAAATTTGCTTTTGCAGGACTTTGTAGTACAATACTTTGTGGTGTGGTGCGTCTACTTTAACATCATAAAGATCTTGAGCTCAGGTGTGTGCCATAAAACACCAAAGTGTGCAAAGTGTCTCCATGGGTAAGGCAGACCAGACAACAGGCAATTTTCTCATTTAAAACCAGCAATTTCTGCACTCAAAGGAAACACTATGGTGTACACCTAAACCGTTTTTGTTGTTGTTGTTGTTGTTTGCTTGAAAATCCAGATTCTTTTTAGCTTTGCTTGTGCATACCTTAAAACCTTGGAGAAATCTTTCCAAACTTTTAAACCTTTACCTTATTTGATACACCACTGTAATCTCTATCACCCGGCCTTCAGCAGCTTTACCTGGGTTAAAACGTTCTCCTGATTGTCTACTTCTTCCTCCAACAATGCATCTTCATATTCTTCTGAAAAAACTTGGTTTTGTTTGGACAAGCTTGCCATCACACCAGTCCACGCCAACGGTACGAAGCAAAGTGTACCACTCCAAGCCAAAAGTAACAGCCTTAATGAAAGCATCATCATGCCGGTTATCCAAAAATGCACAAATAACCGGTAAAGGTTCCTAATGTGATCTCTTCTTGATTCGCAGTCCAAAAAGCCTTGTATAAAATATATCAATTCAAGAATAAATGAATTGAATAGTTTACTAATCCCTCCAAAGTGTGAAGAGCTTCTGTGACGTCACACACAACCTGCTTAATTAGAAGAAGAAGAAGAAATGCGGCTGTTCTGCAGGTTGTGCTGTAGCTTTGGATATTCTCTGATGAATGGATCCCTGAAAGATCAGCCGGCTCGGAAGAAGGAAAGTGGGAAGGATCTGACTCCATCACTGCAGACGGGGAGGAGTCAGAGGATTACAGACTAGAGCACATTTTTGCTCCTACTGCACTGCACATTTGAGTGTTTCCTGCTCTAATACACATTTAACCTCTTAATGGGATTGTTCTGAGCTGATCAGCTGAGCCAAGGGTGTCTTTTTTTCTTTTTCACTGTAATTTACCAGCATATTTGTCAGAAGTGCCATTTAATCACCAATAAATGAGACAGTTCTACCTAAGAGGCTCATTTTTATTTCTTATTCCTGACGAGGTGTTAAAAATAGATTGTAATATAAGATAACGTGATGAAAATGATCATAAAATAATATATAACAACGTATAATATTAACATAACATAACAGGGCCTTTTCAGGGTCACGGGGAACCTGGAGCCTGTCCCAGGAGGCATCGGGCACAAGGCGGGGTACACCCTGGACAGAGTGCCAGTCCATCACAGGGCACAATCACATACACACACATTCATACACTACGGACACTTTAGACACGCCCATCAGTCTACCATGCATGTCTTTGGACTGGGGGAGGAAACCGGAGTACCCGGAGGAAACCCCCGACACACGGGGAGAACATGCAAACTCCGCACACACATGGCCCTGGCGGGACTCGAACCCCGGACCCTGGAGGTGTGAGGCGGACGTGCTAACCTATTATTATTATTATTATTATTATTATTATTATTATTATTACATCTAATGCACTATTTGTAAGAGTTTAAACACATTTAGTTCAATCTATCTGCAGAATCTATATGATACACCCAAAGTCAAATAAGCCTAGTGTATTCCCTTTGTTTTACAAGACCACATGACCTTTTAAAGCTGCCTGCCATTTGTTTAGTACCTCATTCCCTCTTCCATAACTGACAATTATAGACTCGACAGACAGACTGGTTTAAGCCATGTGTGCCATCTATGGTGCTATTAAACCATCCTGGCATTAGGTAGACGCAGCAGCAAGTACTGTTCCATGTTTGGTCTATGAGCGCCATCTACCTGCAGCCAATGTGGAGGAACTTCAGCTCATGTCACTCAGCAGGTTCACATCTAGGGCCCCAGAGATGAATTAGAATGATGTTTGGTGGTCTTTCTTGTCCTATCTGCCATGTTGTCTGTGTTTTTCTGGTACAGTATCTTCAGTTTTGGATCTGTACTGCTCATCATTTATGTGTATCATTTAAAATCACTTATAATCATATTCACCTAAAGGTGGGTGTGTGAAAGCCTTCCATGTGTGCATAAGCTTAGGCTTCATTCTAAGGTTTAATCATTTCAGAATGATTAACTGTACTCAGGTCTCAAACCATTTCTGTGCATTTATATGCTGTATATTGACAGCTTCACATATGTGCACTGATAAAGAGCTGCATTGTGTTGTGCATTATATCACGGGGAACCTGGAGCCTATCCCAGGAGGCATCGGGCACAAGGCGGGGTACACCCTGGACAGAGTGCCAGTCCATCGCAGGGCACAATCACATACACACTCACACACATTCATACACTACGGACACTTTAGACACGCCAATCAGACTACCATGCATGTGTTTGGACTGGGGGAGGAAACCGGAGTACCCGGAGGAAACCCCCGATGCACGGAGAGAACATGCAGACTCCGCCCACACATGACTTGAGCCCCGGACCATGGAGGTGTGAGGCGGACGTACGCCCCCATTCTATAAATATGCACAACAATATTTTGCGTATTTTTCTGGTCTATTTAAATGCGTACAACAGTACGTTGTCTATTTGTCTATTTATGCCACTGTTTATAGAGGTTTTATTGCTGAATAAATACATTTTATTCCTTTTAACTGGCAGAACACATTAGCTCTAACAATTATAGGCCTATAATTACACATTTATTTTGGGTTATGGATGTTTACCGGTTCAAATCAAGTGATGAGACAATTGGGCTAATACCTTCAAAAATTCAATAATAAATATATTAACTTTAATGTTGGTAGGTCTTGGTATCCACCACTGTATCTGAGTGAAAATAAGTCAATACCTGGCTATTCTTATTGGGCCCCTGGGGTCCCCATACACAACATTGAGAAAGACTACATTAGATGACCCCTTGGACACCTGAAGTGTAGTCTTCAGGAGCAGAAACCACCCATAAGGCATTGCGATCTGAGAAGCTTTTCTTTTAAAATCAGTAAAAACGCAATGGATGAAGCTGTATAGTAGATGTACAAATTTAATGTGAAGTTCTGATGCATGCAGCATGATGTTCACCAATTTCATACTGTTTCTTTGTAACTGTAACTTGTCTGTCTGTACATAAGCGCCAATTTCCAATGTTCCAGTGAAGCAGGCATGGCCCCTGTGCCTGTCAGTCCCACTGAAAGGGGTGTGGCCTCTGTCCATCAGTCCCAGTGAATAAAGTGTGGCCTATATGTCTGTCAATTTCAACGAAGCAGGCATGGAATTTCCTCGCTGTCTGCCAGTCCTAATGAAAAGGAGAGGTCTATGTGTGAGAAGGAGGTGTGGCCTCTGTCCCTGTCAATGCCAGTAAAGGAGGCGTGGCCTCTGTGTCCATCAATCTCATTGAAGCAAAGCATGGCCTCTGTGTCTGTCATTCCAATGAAGGAGGTGTGGCCTCTGTGTCTGTCATGCTCAATGAAGGAGGTGTGGCCTCTGTGTCTGTCATTCTCAATGAAGGAGGTGTGGCCTCTGTGTCTGTCATTCTCAATGAAGAAGGCATAGTCTCTGTGCCTGCAAGTCCCAGTGAGTGATTCATGGCATCCTCAAATCGAATACTTTTTTTTTTTTTTTAAATGAAAGTAAATAACACATCGTTTCAGCTCTAAATAGTATTGTTTTACATGCATGTTCCATATGTTGTTCACATTTATTAACATAATGATATAATTAAAATAAACAACAATGATATAATTAAAATAAACAGAATAAATAGAAACCATAAAGAAAACTGTCTAAATATTGATGGTTATTTGATAATATCCTTATCAATCTTCATCTTAAAAGAAAACAACCCAAAACCCCCTAATTTCTCCAACTGGGGATTAATAAAGTATTATCTTATCTTATCTTATCTTATCTTGTGTAATTCCAAATCATAACATGTATTCATGAAAATCACTTGTGAAATGCAGGGAGGATCTTGTGTCATTGCTCTAGGATTGCTCTGATCTTGCAAAAGAGTCCCAGAAAACAAATAGCTGGGGTGGACGTATCAGTTTCTAAATTCTTTCATGCTTGTGCACTGAACAGTGCTGAATAGGAACTATACACAGGGAGGAAGTGAATTTGTGAGAGTGTAGAATTGAGGGAATGTTGGAAAACAGGTGCCATGTGTTCATTTTAAGGAACATAGGAACATACTGTAGCCAGCATTTCTCTCTTTACTTAACGTAACTAATTTGCATGAAATTTAAAAAGGCTATAATTCAAATGTTGCATGTGGCTATTGGTGGAATTCCAGCTTTGAGTGGCAAATTTATACAAGAAATAAATGGCCACCTGTTGCTTTGTCCTTGCTAGTAGTAGTCCTTGGAGACCAAAATGTTTGAAGATCCTCCAGTGGTTCTAAGAGTTTCCTCCCCTTTTCCAAAGACATGTGTTAAAGACTGATTGGCATTTTAAAATGGTCTGTATTGTGTGAATGGGCTGCAATGGGTTGGGACCTTGTCCAGGGTGTCCCCGGCCTTGTGCCCCAAGTTCCCTGGGATAAGCTCCAGGCTCCACCACAACCCCCGTCCGTGTAGGATAAGCGGGATGGAAAACGGATGGAAATAGCAGTTACAATGAGAATTGATGAAATAAAAATGAAACCATCAAAATAATAAAACTTGTGGATTTTAATTCTTGCCTGAATTTGGACGCTGGGATTTAAGGTGTTGGTTCGTTTAAAATAAAAACTATTCTTTAACAAATCACATATCATTATATGGGCGGCTGTGGCTCAGTCGGTAGAGCGGGTTGTCCACTAATCCACTAATCGTAGGGTTGGTGGTTGGAATCCCGGCCCGGGTGATCCCATGCCGAAGTGTCCTTGGGCAAGACACTGAACCCTAAGTTGCCCCCGATGGCAAGCTAGCACCTTGCATGCAGCTCTGCTCCCATTGGTGTGAGTGTGTGTGAATGGGTGAATGAGACACAGTGTAAAGCGCTTTGGATCCAAGTGCCTTGGATAAAAAAGCGCTATATAAGTGCGCCATTTTACATATTTTTTTTTTCCCCAGACACAAAAAAGACAAACACATTCTTCTCAGCCTACGACTCGTTCCGTTGTTTTATAGGCTGTCTATGTCTCAATTTCTGACCATTGATATGTCCGTTATCAGTCATGTTTTTTTAACAGTCAGTGCGTTTACATGGACAACAATAATCCACTATTAACCCGATTAAGACCATCATTTGATTAAGAAACTAGCATGTAAACAGCAATAGTGGACGTACTGTAATACTGGAGGTACTGTAAGCGGTTGAAGATGGATGGAGGCATCTAATAGATTAGGCACTAATCTAATTAGGCACTAATGGGATTAAGACGTGTGCAGTTCTCCTGTTTTAGTCGTATTATGGATGTGTATTACAGACATGTAAACACTTTAATCACATGATGAAGGTCGTGTGAGGGTTTTCACCGCATGTTGCGACAGGACACGATCACACACGGCAGATCTCAACATTTTACGGCGAACAAGCGAGTTCGGCTGCGTCCCAAACCGCATACTTTCCTACTATAGGCCTGTAGCGAGGAAAATAAATGAACCTCGGCTTCAATCAGTCGTCTATTAGCACATACAGCATGACAAATAATTAACTGCACTTAAAGCGTTCGTAAAATAAATAAATAAATAAAAACACCCAAAACTGTATACGGTCGATGCGTGGAATTCTGGAGGGGCGTCGGCCGGCGTGGCGCGGTGACGTAATGACGTGTATCGGCAATCTAATGATGATCTAGAACATGTAAAACGGGAACATGACAGGCGTATTCTAAGAGCGACTCATGTAAACACCTTAATCACATTATTATCTTAATCAGAGTCAGGTCAATCATGACGTTACTGCCGTCCATGTAAACATAGTCACGGTTTACCTGTCCATAACAGCGGAACACGGATACTGCGCATGCGTGATGTATCAGCGACACACTCAGGTAGAGCGCATGCGTGATGTATCAGCGACACACTCAGGTAGAGCGCATGCGTGATGTATCAGCGACACACTCAGGTAGAGCGCATGCGTGATGTATCAGCGACACACTCAGGTAGAGCGCATGCGTGATGTATCAGCGACACACTCAGGTAGAGCGCATGCGTGATGTATCAGCGACACACTCAGGTAGAGCGCATGCGTGATGTATCAGCGACACACTCAGGTAGAGCGCATGCGTGATGTATCAGCGACACACTCAGGTAGAGCGCATGCGTGATGTATCAGCGACACACTCAGGTAGAGCGCATGCGTGATGTATCAGCGACACACTCAGGTAGAGCGCATGCGTGATGTATCAGCGACACACTCAGGTAGAGCGCATGCGCAAATAAGAGCAGAACCCGGTTAAAGTTAACTTTAAAACAAAATACATTAATAAAAAATTCGGCGGTTTTCAAGTAAAAACCACCTGTTTATTTTGTACACCAATAAATACAAAAACAACTAAAACAGGTGTTTTATTTTGTCTTGTTTTTCTCTCCCTTGTGTATGTTTGTGTAGCTAGCTAGCTATGTTTTCTTAGCAATTAAACTAGACTGTTCTTAGTCTTAGTTATAATTGGGGAAAAAAGATAAGTAATAATACAGACGAACAGACAGAATATTAACAACAATAACAACGGAAGCGGTTAATCTACGCTATGACTGTTCGCTGTTGGTTTTTGAAACAAACGACTCTCCGGCTCGATTCACATAGACTCGTTCGTTCGAAAGAGTCGGTTCAGTGCAAGTGAATCGCGATGCCCGTCATTGGTTCTCCGTCTGTTCCTGGCGGTGTTTTAAGATCAGAGGGTGAGGATTCCCCTCTCGCGCATGAACCATGCACTGCGTCTGGACCACAGCACTCTTACACACGCTCATGTTCTTCAATATACGGACGTTTGATGAAGCCGCAGCGTTCAGCATTAAGGTAAGTTTCCTACCGTCCGAGGCTTTCAGTGCACATGCGCGTAAAAAGCCGGTGAGCTGGTCTGGAAACGGTGCGAGAAGAAGCGCAGGGAGAACTTTCCTGTGTTGCGGCTGTGCGCGGCTGTGCGCGGCTGTGTTGCGGCTGTGTTGCGGCTGTGTTGCGGCTGTGCGCGGCTGTGCGCGGCTGTGTGCGGCTGTGTTGCGGCTGTGTGCGGCTGTGTTGCGGCTGTGCGCGGCTGTGTTGCGGCTGTGCGCGGCTGTGTGCGGCTGTGTTGCGGCTGTGCGCGGCTGTGTGCGGCTGTGTTGCGG
>JAFFST010052604.1:57659-65947 GCA_022414735.1 Noturus placidus
CCTTCTCTGTTTATCTGTCCTTTATCAGCTCTGTGTTCAATTTGAGCTCAAAGGTCCCAGCTTCTCCCTCCATTTATCTCTCTTGTTTGTCTTTCTTATGTGTAAAGAGGGTGGGGGGCGGAGCATATAATGGTTATAGATTGTTGGAGCATCAAACCAATATGGACATTTGAAGGTAATTAATTAGGAAAGGGTCCATGGAAGCCAGAGTTAAAAATTCGAGGAAGGCATTACATTTCTTCATTTAGCAGACACTTTTATCCAAAGCAACTTACAAATGAGACACACTCACACACACACCAATGGGAGCAGAGCTGCATGCAAGGTGCTAGCTTGCCATCGGGGGCAACTTAGGGTTCAGTGTCTTGCCCAAGGACACTTCGGCATGGGATCACCCGGGCCGGGATTTGAACCACCAACCCTACGATTAGTGGATTAGTGGACAACCCGCTCTACCCACTGAGCCACAGCCGCCCCAACCATGAAATTCCCAGGAAAGCTTTTTGGAGGCTCGTATACAAGCAGAAAATGTAAGGAGATGAAAAGCCTCAAGTCAGTGAAGAAGAATAGACTCTAACATCATGTGCACACACAGTACTCTTTCTCACCCAAACGTCTTACCCATTGTGTATGTTCTCATTTCATGTTCAATGCATTGCTCTCAACTTGTCAGTGTCTAAATCCCCACAGCTCACCTGAGGCCACCTCTTTAAGCCCCATTTCCTAGAAGCCAGCTGGTAATTGTTGAGTTTCGCCCCAGGGTGTCGCAGGACAAGTGCAAGAGGAGTATGTGTGCCTCTACATGGCTCTGGTGTTTGTCTCCCACAGCTTTCCTGAGCTCTGAAGGAGAGGTGTTGTTTTGAAACGCTGTGATTTGAGTTTACATTTCAGCCACTTGTAACTCTGTGCGAGTGTGTATCAGCATGAGCTACAGCCTGGAACCAAGACACGGAATCACACTTCATGTCCAAGGTCCTTTTCATAAAGACCACACAAGCCAAATGCATATCTAGAACTGACAATGATGTTATTCGTGTAGTCAGGAGGTTGACCAACCCCTGAAGTCCAGTTATTTTCTAAAGATTAATACAATATTGTTTATATTTATAACTATAATAGAATAGACCTGAAACCCTTATAGTTACAGCAAAATAATGTTCTTTTATTATCTATTGGATGTCTTTTTTTATATTAATTATTTATTTATGTATTTATTACAATTGAGCTTGATGGGTGGCTGTGGCTCAGTCGGTAGAGCGGGTTGTCCACTAATCCACTAATCGTAGGGTTGGTGGTTCGAATCCCGGCCCGGGTGATCCCATGCCGAAGTGTCCTTGGGCAAGACACTGAACCCTAAGTTGCCCCCGATGGCAAGCTAGCACCTTGCATGCAGCTCTGCTACCATTGGTGTGTGAGTGTGTCTCATTTGTAAGTCGCTTTGGATAAAAGCGTCTGCTAAATGAATAAATGTATGAAAACCGAGTGCTGGCGTGACTCTTTTCCACCGCGTCTTGAAAACGTACATTTTAAAAATGTCACCCATCAGCCATAACATTACTATCACCTGCCTAATATTATGTAGGCCCCCCTTGTGCCACCAAAACCGCTCTGAACTGTCAAGGATTGGACTCCAGAAGACCTCTGAAGGTGTGCTGTGGTATCGGGCACCAAGACGTTAACAGCAGATCATTTCAGTCCTGTAAGTTGCGAAGTGGGATCGTACTTTTGTCCAGCACTTCCCACAGATGCTCGACCGGATTAAGATCTGGGGCATTTGGCAGTCAAGTCAACACCTTGAACTCTTTTTGTGATGTTCCTCAAACCATTCCTGAATAATGTTTGCAGTGTGGCAGGGCGCATTATCCTGCTAAACAATGTTTAGGTAGGTGGTACGTGTCAAAGTAACATCCACATGAATGCCAGGACCCAATGTTTTCCCATAGTGCATCCTGGTGCCATCTCTTCTCCAGGTCAGAGACACACATGCACCCGGCTATCCACAAGATGAAAACGTGATTTGTCAGACCAGGCGACCATCTTCCATTCCTCCATGGTCCAGTTCTGATGCTCACGTGCCCTTTGTAGGTGATGGACTGTGTGTTCTGACTACTTTCTATCATAGCCAGCATGAACTTTTTCATCAGTTTGTGCTACAGTAGCTCTTCTGTGGGATCGGAGCAGACGGGCTACCCTCACTCATATGTGCATCAATGAGCCTTGTGTGCCCACGACCCTTTCGCCGGTTCATCAGTTGTCCTTCCTTGGACCACTTTTGGTAGGTACTAACCACCGCATACCAGGAACACCCCACAAGACCTGCAGTTTTGGAAATGCTCTGACCCAGTCATCTAGCCATTACAATTTGGCCCTTGTCAAAGTCGCTCAGATCCTTGCGCTTGCTCATTTTTTCCTGCTTCCAACACGTCAACTTTGAGAACTGACTGTTCACTTTCTGCCTAATATATCCCAATCCTTCACAGGTGCCACTGTAATGAAATCATGTTATTCACTTCACCCGTCAGTAGTTTTAATGTTCTCTCTGATCGGTGTATAAAATTCTCTACGCTTATACTATATAGTATAGTAAAGTCTGAGCTGTTGCACTGTTCAGAACAGCAAAATGTGGTATGGTCATTTATGAGCAAATCATTCTGCAGACTCAGAGTTCAGAGTAATTAGGAAACACATTACCATTAAACACTACCAGTAAAGGTATGCCGATAATGTCCCAGGTTTTAAGAGTGAAAATGCTACCTGTCTCTCTTATTCACCTTCCCTGTCGCTCTGTTTCTCCCTCTCTCTCTCTGTATCCCTGGGCCAGGACAGCAGGGAGGGGACGGAGGAGCTCCACCCGGATGAAGTGGCTCAGTGGTGGGGTGAATGGAGCAGCTGGTCAACCTGTAGCTGGACATGCGGAGGAGGCGTTCGCTCACAGGAGCGCCACTGTCTGCAGCAGAGGTTAGACGTCCAGTAAAACAGATGAGCACTTGTTTCAATCTGTCCTCATTCCTCGTTGACGTCCCCTTGGTTAAATCTCTGCCAGTTTCTGGACCATTTTATCATATTGAATGTTGTGAATAGATAAGACGTGATGAGGGAGAGGTAATGAAGATGTTTTGACCACTAATGTTAAGACTGAGGGTCAGACCTGGGGGCGACCCGCTGTTCTATCCTCCCCTTAGACTGGGCTTGTTACTCCTCCATCAGTCTGACCCTTTTGTGAACCTACGCTTTACCCTGGTTAGCATCACCCACCACAGCCTGTAGGTTAAAGCGCCATTTCCAAAAGGAAATGGAGTTTTAAATGGCCCTGATAGCTCAGTGCAATTACATTTTGTCAAGCCCAGGCTTCATAACAGTTGCAATCTGCTTTCGCTTCCAGAGACGTCTGCAGTTCACCAACATATACACTTGTTAAAGTTGCAATACAGCACTTGATCTGTACTTGATCTGTCGATCCTGACCGACCTTTTATTGAAGATACTGACTTGTGTTGTAGCAGTTACTGAACCTAAACGGAGTATAATGAGTACGCCTTTATCCACAGCAAAATGATATTTCAAGCGGAGAACAATACAAGTAGTGCTACCATACAAGACTTCACGGAAGAGGTGGGTCTTTTTAGATGGGTTTTGAAAATAGTGACCGATTCTGTGGGTCCCGATTGAGGTTGGAAGTTCATTCCACCACTGAGGGACGGTTTGTGTGAAGGTTCTGGAGTAGGCACTACAAAGCGTCGGTCATTAATCGATATTTATATTCATCACTTTGTGGTCTTACCTATCCAAATGGAGGTGGAGTTGAATTCAGTCAGGTGGAACATGGTGTAGATCGTGTTTGAATGAATACATTATTAAGTGATGTGGTTGAGAGTGTTGCTGCAATATACAATCAATACAGTTCCTCTAGAAATAAGCAGCTGGCTGGCAGATCTTACAGCGAATATACCTTCTGTCTTCCCTGTCAGTATGTTTTATGGCCATGTTTTGATGGAAATCTCATAAAAAGCGCACACTTTTATGGGACACAGTGTGAGTGTTTTTATTTTATTTTATTTTTACATTTCAGAATTTGCACACATCCTTATCCAGAACTATTTACAGATGGGCTATATAGTCCATCATATCCGTACATATCCATTTACATTTATTCATTTAACAGACGCTTTTATCCAAAGCGACTTACAAATGAGACACACTCACACACCAATGGGAGCAGAGCTGCATGCAAGGTGCTAGCTTGCCATCGGGGGCAACTTAGGGTTCAGTGTCTTGCCCAAGGACACTTCGGCATGGGATCACCCGGGCCGGGATTCGAACCGCCAACCCTACGATTAGTGGATTAGTGGACAACCCGCTCTACCGACTGAGCCACAGCCGCCCATCCTTCCTACCTCGAGAGGACCCCCAGTTTCGACCCTTTGCAATTTGTTTTGAAGATAGGATGATGAATCCGGAGCCCTGGAAAGTACAGTCTTATTTCCATATCTTGGTAAATGGTATTGGTCATTTTTGGACCAAATGAGGTTTGGGAATCCCACTGTGTCATTGACTTGAAAATTCTTTTTTCCTCAACGCATAGTTGGTGTTGCGCTGCACAATTGTGGGAGCTTCATTAGGAGGTGTGGCTTAAAGTTTAAGGATGGAAATGTGCACCGGAAGTTATATAGATGACGGTATAGAGTTCTGATTTGATTTCTGTGTTTAATTGATTTAATACAAACTTCGGCTCTTTTAAGTAACAGTATGCAATGACTGTTTGATGATACGATACATGATATTTAAACTGGCAGGTATAAAGTTTTCCTTAAACTTCGGACACCATAAATGTCTTTGCTGGCCATAAAAGACTATGCGTTATTAGCAAGAAGGGAGAGGTTTCTCTGCTTATAACCCCCAGGATGAGAGAAATTGTATGTCTATGGGCCATTAATTAAACAAATCACCGGGCCACATGAGACCAGGAATACTGTCCAGACAAACATACTTATAAAATGCCTTTTAGAGCAAATGGGCGGCCGCTTGAGGAAGATTCCTCTGAAGATAAGGGCTCATGTTGAGCTAGGCCAGCTGGCCCCCATTAGCACTCCCCTGTGTGTGTGTGTGTGTGTGTGTGTGTGTGTGTGCGCATGCTGGGGAGGGGGATCTCAGTGGTGAAACAGAAAGATGAGGAGGAGGCCCATCTGGAGTAGGCTGAAAGGGGCGAACAAGCCTGGGAAAGTCGCACATGTGTAAGCCAGGTAGTATCTCATGACCGGAGCAGCGTAGCATGCATCACTTACAGACTAGCAAATATAAGGATTGGTTTAGTTCCAGAGGGAAGAATAAAACTGATTTAATACTACATCTTGCATAGTAATGTGTAATGTTATTGCAGACTGTGCGTAATAAAAAAAACAAACCCCTGCCGTGAATATCAGCACATGCCTGAAAAAAGGCTTTCAGTACCCTAAATCAAGTCTTCATGTATGTGCAACTACACCACGCATGACGTTAAGTCCAACTGTAGCTTTTAAGGCTATCCACGTTACAGGTGTGTGACAAATTACGAGCAACAACAACATGGTCCACTATGAGTTGCTATGAGAACAGCTGTAATGTGCATTGTCACAGAATTCTTCTGCAGTCACCGTGCAGACAGACGAAACATGCTAGCAAGACTCGATTAAGAGAAAACTACGGCCTGAAATCACTGGCAAGCGACTGACTGACTTTTTGCGGAGCGTGCAAGAACAATGTAGTACTTCAGAAACTTTTTAGGGAGGATCGGGATTATGGCCACACAGCAATCCTCTCCCCAGAAATTCATGTCGTAGTTTGTTTCCCATAGTCTGCATTAATGCACTGAAATAACTCCTTTTGCTCGTCATAAGCCATATTATAGCGTCATCAATTAGGTTTCCAGGCACGACGCTTACACTATATTTGCTTATTTATATATACTCTTGCTTCTGTAGCTGTGTAAATGTTTTTAACATGTCATGTTCTGTTTTTAGGCTCACTACCACACACAACATTAACAGTTCCTTCTGTGCTGGATCGCCTAAGCAGTATCAGTTGTGTACTAACCAGGTAGGGCGCATTTTGTGTTGGTGATTTATGTGATTTGGAACCCCTGAAGTAGGGCTGAGCGTAATTAAAGGATAAGGAGAAACTGTGTGAACGGTGTTGTGCGAAAGCCGGCTGGAATACGCATGCATTCTGACATGTTAGTTTAATGCAAGATGTTTGCCATGCCGCCTGCTGCTGTGTGAGCTGTGTAATTATTGATGTATTTATCGCCTAGCCGTGCCCCAACAGCAGAATCGGCTTCAAACAGCACCAGTGCTCCCAGTTCAACGCCAAAGCCTTCAGCAGGAAGCACTACGAGTGGCTTCCCCTCTATCCAGGTAAAAAAAACGCCTTGTTGGTCATATGACTATTAAGGAGATTTGAAACGCATTGGGTGGGACAAACTTTCTTTGAGAGTTTAGGTTCATTGCTATAATGAAGGACCATGATGGTAAATTCCACAAGGGCTAGCTTGGCCTTAGAACCCAGTTATTATAGAAACTGTTCAGCCAAAACAAAAATTTACACACTTTTTGATCGTGTGTCATGATGTATGCTCGTAAACACTGGACACAGGGCTCAGTGGTATCATTTATCGATAAAGAGTCCCGTAAATTTACATTTATTCATTTAGCAGACGCTTTTATCCAAAGCGACTTACAAATGAGACACACTCACACACCAATGGTAGCAGAGCTGCATGCAAGGTGCTAGCTTGCCATCGGGGGCAACTTAGGGTTCAGTGTCTTGCCCAAGGACACTTCGGCATGGGATCACCCGGGCCGGGATTCGAACCACCAACCCTACGATTAGTGGATTAGTGGACAACCCGCTCTACCGACTGAGCCACAGCCGCCCATACGGAATAAAATTAGTGCCAAAAGTATTGAAGGTAACTTTCTCATTTGCTCAACTTCACTTTGGAGAAAAGCATCTGTCAAAGCGACTGAAATATAAATGAGTCTAACTGGAACTAGAGTCAGTTGACAAATTGAAGGGAAAAACTAACACGCAGTGTGTCAGTAAGGTGTTGGGACACTACAAGCTAACAGAACAGCTCAGTGTGTTGTGAAAGCACTTTGAGGAGGGTGTCGGAGACATGTTGGAGCTCCTGCGAGTTTCTGCCACCTGTTCTACGCACCTTTCCTTCCTGACAGTCTGAAGTGGCCAGAAGACTGTTCGGATGTAAGCACAGGTCAGGCCTAATCTTTCCATTGCTCTCCTATGGTCCTTTTAAAAAAAAAAAAGTCTGTTCCTGTTTCGCTTAGTTATTAGATGCAGAGCGTCTCTGATCTTCCATTCTTGGCCCCGGGACAGCCGTTCCATAGTCTCGCATCTCGTAGATGGGCGTTTGGGTTTATTTCTGAATCCCATGGCCTCTAAGGAACAAAAGAGGCCTTTCTATGATACAATGACTAACTTCAATCTCCAGCAGAACTCTCCAGAGTCTAGAGATTTAACAGCATTAATGATATCATGTCCTGTCCAGATGATTACATCAGCATTTCCAGCAAGCCGTGTGACCTGCAGTGCACCACCACCACGGGAGAGAGACAGCTATTGGTTCCGGCACACGACGGGACCTTTTGCAGGAATGGTGCCTACAAGGGCGTTTGCATAGAGGGCCAGTGCCAGGTTACACACTACACCTACTTCTAGAAGGCTACACCATTCATAAATCATCTCCAGATGGAGTTTGGGTTCTTTCTATACTGTCAATTGAGTAAAGTCATGCTATAATAGAATGCATCAGTTAATGCAAATAACTGGATGGCAGCCATAAAGTTTGAAATGATTATTTTTAGACTACACGGGTTACTGCCCTGGGCACTCATTTTTCCTGCCCTCGTAATAGCTATTAAATATACTGTAACGTCTTGAACATATAAACTACACTTCTAGCAGCAAAGAACATGGCAGAACTAAATAACGTTCCATGATGCAGTCTAAAAATGGCATCGATGGACTCCATGTCCTTACCAGCTTCCTGTGTCTCTATCCTCATACAGGTGGTGGGGTGTGATGGGAAACTGTACTCCAGTAAATCTATAGACAAATGTGGCATCTGTGGTGGAAACGGTGACACCTGCTACCGGATCTCAGGAACTTACCGGAAAGGGATCACACAGTTAGGTATATCTTATACTACTACTAAGAGGTCACATATGTTACTAAAGTTCTATTTACTCAGAACACGTGCAAAAAAACAATAACCCAACAACACACAATGAGATTTTA
>JAFFST010052604.1:67965-100036 GCA_022414735.1 Noturus placidus
CACCCAATTTTTCAGTTTTTTATTTGTTGAAAAAGTTTGAAATATCCAATAAATTTGGTTCCACTTCATGATTGTGTCCCACCTGTTGTTGATTCTTCACAAAAAATTACAGTTTTATATCTTTATGTTTGAGGCCTGAAACGTGGCAAAAGGTCGAACAGTTCAAGGGGGCCGAATACTTTCGCAAGGCACTGTATATGGATAGTGCTTTCCTCAGAGTGTGTTACACCGCACCGTAGCGCAGAATGAGCAGCAGTCTGGAAAAATGCTGCACATGTCTCAGATGAAGCATATCATAGTCTTCATCTTCCCAGATTGGTAATTGTCGTATGATCGGGGATAGAGATCGACTGGTACTGGATTTTACCCATGACTAAGAGACCGATTAATAACCGATTAATCAACTTGGTGGATTTTAGAATTGATACTGAACGAAAACATAACACTCAATGTAAAATATTGAAGTTTATTACAAAAATAAACTACTGACTTTACCATGAAAATGTACTGTACTTTTTGAAAAACGAAATAAATATATATTAAAGTAGATAAAAGATATACGTCCCAGCTAAACCAAATTGTAACACTCCAAATAACAAATAAAAATAGACGTTGAAAATGAATAATAAAAAAAAAAAACCACTTGAACTAGAGGCCTCTAGAGACCGCTCCTGTCCTGTGTAATGACTGTGGACATTACAGTTCGGCTAATGTGAAATAGAATTAAGTCATATTACAAATAAGCTTTGCTGTGCACGTTTCAGCATCTCCTAAAGGAAAAATCTAATGAATGGAGAAAACCCAGTATGATATGATTAGTAGCTGCGTGTTTGTGGACTCATTTTCGTCATACTGTTACTCATACTTTTAGCGCTGTCTGATGAAGCTGGCCATTTCTTCTTTAATGGCAACACTGTACTCGACAACCCGCGCAACTTCCCCATAGCAGGAACAGTGTTTAAATACCGGAGGCCGGTTAACCTCTTCTCAGATGGCTTTGAGTACATCATGGCCCAGGGTCCTACCCAGCAGGGCCTGAACGTCATGGTAGGTATATAGGTATGTAATAGAACCATTACTTCTCTCTTAAAAAAAAAAAATCCTTCTAAACATTTTCTTCCTCTCAATTTTTTCACATCCTATAACTAACAATATAACCCAACCTAACAGGCAGTGTTCGCTATAGCAGTGTATTCATTTCGTGTCAGAATTTACCATGATCTTGCCAAAAATATACATGGTTGTCAAACCTTCATGGTCGTCATCGTATTTTTTTTTTTGGTGCCGAGTATGTTGCCTTAGAAACGGTTGCCATGGAAATTTCCAAGTCTGAGAAGAATTTCAGAGTCGCCGATGAAACTCTGACACGATGTGAACGCGCAAATGCAAATAATCCACAATCATTTCTATAAATATGCATGTGTTTATTTATTTATTTATTTATTTATTTATTTATTTAAAGTACATTATAGTTCTCCTATTGTAAACCATTCTTGGAGCTTAGGTTTTATGATGATGTAAATTGTAATAGTGACACATCCCTCACCGGTAATCGGTTTTCATTTCTTTAAAAGGGTTTACTGTGGCTTTTTTTTGTCTTTGTATAAAGTATTACAACCTTAATGGAAAGATGCCTCACATCACGTACGAGTACACGGTGCCTCACGTGTCCTCCACCGAAGCATCGTCCACCCAGGAGCAGCCTCCACTGGCCAGCAGGATTGCCAACGCTTCCTACACACAACTCCCAATCACCGGGAATGAGGTAGAGGCTCGCAACGAGGAACGAGAGGACGAGAAGAACCAGAGTACACCTCTGGATCATAAGGGGAGCATGGAGGCACATGGAGATGTTCGGTGGGAGCACCAGGCTCCTTGTAACCTCAGTGAAAATCCTGAGGCGCTGCACCTTCGAGCATCTGGAGAGGTTCTCCTTAATGAGCTGGGAAAGAATGGTGGCTTTGGTGAGTGAAGAATTACTGTGTGTTTCTTTTGCCCTTTGTATATACTTTGGTAAAAGTGATTTGTGTGAGATTAAGAACATATAGATGAGATCTATTTCCACAGTGAAGTCTCCGATAAATCAGTTCTCTGTATTCTAAGCTGGGTGTAGCTAGTGGTGTTTTAAATCATTATTGGACGTGCGATTATAGGAAGATCATCAACAACAAGGTGATGTAGTACAAAGAGTCCTATAATGTCTGAAGGCGATTTCCCCTTATACCCCAGCCATTTGCGAATGATTACAATTTTTAAATTATTCAATTTTGATACATACTGGGAGGGCATGGTTAAAGTTCTGACCAATCATATTCAAGAATTCAACAACGCTGTGGGACAAAAGCTTATAATCGTTCATGTGTGAATGTTTACATCAGACTGTATTCCAAGGACACTTCGGTGTGTGGATGCTACGATTAGTGGACAACCCGCTCTACCAACTGAGCCACAGCCGTCCGTCAACTAATAAAAAATATACAATATATCCATGTCCACTTTCAGCCAACCCTTCAGTCCATTATGTTTAATTAGTTATGAATGGTCAAATTTGTGCTTGATTAAAATATGAACAGAATGCACTCCAACCCCTCCAGGCTCCAAATTTAACCTGATTGAAGGCGACTCTTCTAGTGTGACCAATGAAACACAGCCCATCACAACGAGTGCAAAGAGCAAGCTGTATAAGTGTACAGAGAGTACATCCATCTCGGCCTGCTCCACGCTGAAGTTGAACTCGAGCTCCTCCATGAAGAACAACCTGGCTCTGCAGATCCATATGACAACCCAGAGAGAGCCTGAGGCGAACAGCACTTCACAGCACAGATCTCAACTCATCCCGCTCCAGCAGGGGGCACCAGAGCGCCTTCCACTCACTGACAGGTCAGCCAGAGGGACTGAGGAGGGGATGGAGGGAAAGAACTTGCAGTGCGGGTGGGGAGGTTTGAGACAGGGGAGCGAGGTTGGTACAAAGTAAACTAGAGGGAGAGAGGAAACCATCTAGCGTCAGGGTTAATCAACTGTATTCTTTACATATTAATCTGTGCTAATGTTGATTTCCCCTTCTCTCTCTGCTGTAGTAATGAGTTTGAGGTGGTGTCTCTCGACCACGATGTCAGTTTGGCAGGCGTGTACAGATGGAAGGTATCTGCGTACGCACCCTGCAGTTCAACTTGTACCACAGGTGCAATTATGAACCAACACACTGACATGCACACCAAGCCACTGCTTTAAAGTTGGCAACACTGAATACATTGAAAGTTCCACTGAAGTCATTTGACTAAAAGAAAAGTCACAAATGCACATGCCGTTACTCTCATCAAGAAATTCTGTGACTAAGTAAATCAAAAATGTCCCCAATCCTACACACCCTTATATCCTGGTAAACTGGTGTAATAACAGAAGACTAACTCTGATTGTTCCAGTGCCCTTGAACATTTTCAATCCACTAAACATAATCTGTGTAGAATAATAATTTGTTTAATCTGTTAAATGCCCAAGAAATGACAAAAATGGCCTAGGAACATGTCTACACCTTTACCCTTATTAAAATGGTGCGCTTGTGGCTGAAGGTGCTCCCCACCTGCCGCAGCTCAACATATGGTGGATGAGAGGGGTTTCCCAGCGTGGACCTGAATCTGTCTCTCATTCTCTTCTCCACCACTGTCTCCAGATTGTCCAGTTTTTGACCACCAACAGAACTAGCCGCCTTCACCAGCCTGTTGAGTTTGTCAGCCTCCCCAGCTTTAATTCCACCTCCCCAGCACATCGCAGCAAAGAACAGTGATAGAACTGATAGAACATCAGCAGTAGCTTGCTGGTCATATCAGTGGAGGGTTATGGAATGGCCTAGTCAAAGCCTGGATTTTAATCTCATTGAAATGTTGTGGGGGATTTAAAATGGGAAGCACATGCAAGAAAACCCTCAAACATCCTGCAACTGAAAGAATATTGCATGGAAGAGTGGTCAAGAATTCCAGCAAACCTGGTAATTATGCAAAACGCCTACAAGAAATTATTTCTGCTAAAGTGGGCAGGGAGCATCGGGCACTAGGCAGGGTACACCCTGGACAGGGTGCCAGTCCAACACAGGGCACAATCACACAGCCATTCATGACACTTTGGACATGTCAATCAGCCTACCATGCATGTCTTTGGACTGGGCGAGGAAACCTGAGTACCTGGAGGAAACCCCTGCATGTAAACTCCACATACAGGGCCACGGTGGGAATCGAACACCCGACCCTGGAGGTGTGAGGCGAACGTGCTAACCGCTAAGCCACCATGCGCCTTCTAGTGATATTTCTGTTGAATAAATAATTGAAAAAGCTAATTTTCCTTGTGGTTTTGTTTAAGTATATTAACTTCATTAATAGGCACTGTTTCAAAGAACCTACAGTTTATCGGGTGTACTTATTTTTTCACATGACAGTATATGTCTGTCTGTCTATCTCATCTCTCTCTCTCTCTCTGTCTGTAGGTATCAGCACAACATATGCTCTGTGTGTAAGATATGACGGTTCTGAGGTTGATGAGAGTTACTGTGATTCTTTGACTCGACCTGAGCCCACGTACGAATTCTGCACAGGCAGAGAGTGTCTGCCCAGGTCAGAGACACCTACTTGTATGTGTGTCCTCATCCTGCTTCACAGTTTTTGCTCACAGACAGTCACCGCACACACATTCGCACACTCCATTCTGAGAGGCAATTTGGGCGGTGGGAGAAAACCAGAGAACCTATAACCCTGCCGAGACAGAACATGCACAGAGAATCCACACAAACAGCAGCCTGAGCCTAGTATCAAGCCTGGGGCACTGGAGTTGTGAGGCAATAATCAAAAGTAACAGTCAGTATGTGGTGCTTTTAATTACTACAGTGCATCTCATCCTCATAGTAGCACTGTCTGAAGCATCTTACACTACAGACATTGCAGTTTATTGTTCTGGACACATCTGCAGTCCTCATGCCTCCTTGCAGCAGGCCTATGGCATGCTCACGCAGGTCAGCAGGAACCCTAGGCATCTTTCTTGTGGTGTTTATTATAGTCTAATTCAATTATTTGAATTTAAAGAACTAAAGAATTTAGTTGCAATGTTGTGCTGGACATGCATGCATTTACATGCGTAAGGCCAGATGCGTTAACTCGAGTTCGTCATGAGTGGGAGAGAAGACTCTGTGTGTGTTTACAAAGAAATTGGCGATCATGTAGAGGATGTTTTGTAAATAGTTACATTTAACTAAAAAAGTGTTCATTTCCCCTATGTAAAGAGTCATTTGGGACACCTGTAATATACCAAATATAAGAAACACCTTCCCAAAGGTTGAGCTGCGAGCCATCTACAGGATCAGTGGTAGGCTCCAGGAGATTAGAGATGTGCCAATAGTGGGTGTGTGTGTGTGTGTGTGTGTGTGTGTGAGGCAGGTGGGAGACGAGCCGCTGGAGCGAGTGCTCTCGGACATGTGGTGAGGGTTTTCAGTTTCGGACAGTGCGCTGCTGGAAGATGATGGCACCAGGCTTTGACAGCTCTGTGTATGACGATCTGTGCCACGCTGCCGAGCTGCACAAGCCCATGGCACGCAAATCCTGCAGGAGCAAATCCTGCGGCCCTCAGTGGGAGGTGTCTGACTGGTCTGAGGTCAGTATGTATAAGAAACTGATTTGTTTAGCTCCACTGATCTGTGCAGTTTCCATTCGGAAATGGAGAATCTGGATTTCAATAGAAAGTGTTTATGATCCTCAGAACAAATTTCGGGTAACTTTTTAAACAGTTCAGGTAACCGGCACTGGACTTGAATATATGGTTTGGTGTTTCGGGCTAGAATAGAATGAGAATGTGGACTTGAGGTTTGGCTGTGTTTGACTGTGTGTGTGTGTGTGTGTGTGTGTGTAGTGCTCAGCACGGTGTGGGCGACGTGGTGTGAGGAGCAGGGAGGTGCGGTGCTCCATGGATGCTCACCTGTGTAACGAGTCCACACGGCCTATCAATCAAAGGGAGTGTGACGGACCGCCATGTGACCGCAGGTGGATTGTGTCGGACTGGGGACCGGTGAGTGTCTACATGAGAAATGACAATCTCTCCACCCACTTTTACCTATAATAAACGCCCTGTGTTATTAAACAAATTAATGTCCAGAACATTTGCAATTCAAAAATTTACTTAAAACCAATTGGAATTATAGACACGTGACCAGAATGATGCAGGAAATCTAAAATATTATTGTTCCAAGTTAAAGCAACTGGTCCAAAATGACGTTTACACGCCTTTCACCTTACCTCAGATGTAGTCGATGAGCCATGTGAGTGCCTGGGGTCAGCTAACAGCATTTTGTTATACATACAAAATGTATACCAAATGTTTGGTGTCTGAATTCTATAAATCCACATAAAATATGACCTAAAACAATCAGATATTCCTAAAACTAGAGAAAAAGAACCCAATTAAACAAATGAGACAAATGTTATACCTGGTCATTTACTTATTGACAAAAATGATCCAATATAACTTATGTTAGTGGCAAAGTATGTGAACGTCTGAAGCCCAGTGTTTTCAGTCGAGGGGATGACCATCAGGTGTGACTGAACGCCCTGTTTTATTTAAAGAACAGGGATCTATCAGAGTCTGATCTTCACAACATGTTTGTGGAAGTGTATCATGGCATGAACAAAGGAGATTCCCGAGGAGCTCAGAAAAAGAGTTGTTGAATCTCCTCAGAGTGGAAAAAGGTTACAAAACCATGTCTAAAGAGTTTGAACCCCACCAAGCCACAGTCGCAGATTGTGTACATCCATCCATCCTCAACCGCTTATCCGTAATCGGGTCGCGGGGGTAGCTGCTCCAGCAAGGGACCCCAAAATTCCTTTTCCCGAGCCACATTAACCAGCTCTGACTGGGGGATCCTGAGGCGTTCCCAGGTCAGTGTGGAAATAGTCTTTCCACCTAGTCCTGGGTCTTCCCCGAGGTCTCCTCCCAGTTGGATGTGCCTGGAACCCCTCCTTGGGGAGGCGCCCAGGGGGCATCCTTACCAGGTGCCCGAACCACCTCAACTGACTCCTTTCAACGCAAAGGAGCAGCGGCTCTACTCTGAGTTCCTCTCGGATAGCCAAGCTTCTCACCCTCTCCCTAAGGGAGAGGCCAGCCACCCTCCTGAGAAAACTCATTTTGGCCGCTTGTACCTGTGATCTAGTTCTTTTGGTCACTACCCAACCTTCATGACCATAGGTGAGGGTAGGAACAAAAATTACCCGGTAGATTGAGAGTTTTGCCTTCCGGCTCAGCTCCCTTTTCGTCACAACGGTGCGGTAAAGCGATTGCAAAACCGCTCCAATGTCCCCTCACTCGTGAACAAGACTTCAGTTGAGGTACTTGAACTCCTTCACTTGGGTTATGTTCTCATTCCCTACCTGGAGTAGGCACTCCATCGGTTTCTTACTGAGAACCATGGCCTCAGATTTAGAGGTGCTAATCCTCATCCCAGCCGCGTCGCACTCGGCTGCGAACCGATCCAATGAGTGCTGGAGGTCACGGACCGATGATTCCATCAGGACCACATCATCTGCAAAAAGCAGCTATAAGATCCTCAGGTCACCAAATTGCAACCCCTCCCCACCGTGACTACGCCTCGATATCCTGTCCATGAATATCACAAACAGGATTGGTGACTAAGCGCAGCCCTGGCGAAGACCAACCCCCACCTGGAACAAGTCCGGCCTTTTGCCGAGCATCCGGACACAGCTCTCGCTTTGGGCATACAGCAATTGGATAACCCTAAGAAGGGAACCCTTCACCACCTCCCACAGTAGACCCCTGGGGACCCGGTCATACGCTTCTCCAGATCAACAAAACACATGTAGACTGGATGGGCATACTACCAGGTCCCTTCCAAGATCCTTGTTGTTCCACAACCAGGACGGAATCCGCATTGTTCCTCCTCAATCCGAGGTTCGACTATCGGCTGAACCATCCGTTCCAGCACCTTGGAGTAGACTTTACCAAGGAGGTTGATAAGTGTAATACCCCTATAATTGGCACACACGCTCTGGTCCCCCTTTTTCAACAGGGAAACCTACTGTACACAGCCTGGATGGTTCCCCGTTTCCCCCTCCTGAGGTGGCGGATGGTTTTCCAGAAACACCTTGGTGCTGACCGAAAGTCCTTCTCAGTGTCCTCTCAGAACTTCTCCCACACCCACTGCTTTGCCTCTTTCACGGCAGAAGCTGCAGCCCTTCTGGCCTGTCGGTAGCATCATCCCGGAAGGCCTCCTCCTTCAGTCGGATGGCTTCCCTGACCACCGTTGTCCATCACGGTGTTCGAGGGTTACCGCACCTTGAGACCACAGCTCTCTGCCGCAGCTTCAGCAATGGAGGTTTTGAACATTGCCCACTCAGGTTCAAAGCCCCCAACCGCCACAGGGATGCCAGAAAAATTCAGCCGAAAATCTCACGGACAGGGGCCTCATCCAGACGTTCCCAGTTCGCACTACCCGTTTGGGCTTTCCAGGTCTGTCAAGAGTCTTCCCCGATCCCTTGATCCAACTCACCACCAGATGGTGATCAATTGACAGCTCCGCCCCTCTCTTCACCGGAGTGTCCAAAACATGCGGCCTCAGATCAGATGATATGATTACAAAATCGATCATCGATCTTCTACCACGTACACTTATGAGCCTCCTTATGTTCGAACATGATATTAGTTATAGACAGTCCATGACTAGCACAGAAGTCCAATAACAAATGCCCGCTTGGGTTTAGATCAGGGAGGCCGCTCCTCCCAATCACGCCTCTCCAGGTATCTATGGAGTCCCCTACTGGTGCCCCACACAGGACTCTGTTCAGGGTCTCCAAGAAGGCCGAGTACTCTGAACTGGTGTTCGGTGCATATGCACAGACAGCAGTCAGAGTCCCCCCCATCCCGTAGGCTTAAGGAGGTGACCCTCTCGTCCACCGGTGTAAACTCCAACGTAACTGCGCTCAGCTGGGAACTTGAGTATCCCCACACTCACACGGCGCCTCACACCCTGGTCAACTCCGGAGTAGAATGAAGTCCATCCCCTATCCACGAGTACGGTTCCAAACCCGAGACTGTGCATAGATGTAAGCCCCAGCAAATCTAACCGGTAGCGTTCCACGTCCCGCACAAGTTCCAGTTCCTTCCCCCGTAGAGAGGGGACGTTCCACGCCCCCAGAGCCAGCCTCTGCTACCCAAGTCTGGTCCGTCGAGGCCCCTGACCTTCACTGTCACCTGCGTAGCAGTGCACCCGACCCCCACGAGTGGTGGGCCCATAAGATGGAGAGGGGGGTGCCACATTGCTTTTTCGGGCTTTGCCGAGCTGGGCTCCATGGCAAACCCAGCCACCAGGCGCTCGCAGTCGAGCCCTCCCTCTGGGCCCCGGGCTTCCTCCGGGCAGGTTAACTCCTCCTCTCAATCTTTTTTATGAGGGTTTTTTTAACCATCCATTGTGTACAAATGGAGGAAATTTAAGATCACTGTTACCTTCATTAGGAGCCGTCTACCAACAAAGATCACTCCAAAAGCCAGACGTGTAATAGTCCACGAGGTCACAAAGGAGCCATCAAAGTAAGTTCTAAGCAACTAAAGGCCTCTCTCACTTTGGCTAATTTTAATGTTCATGAGTCCACCATCAGGAGAACACTGAATAACAGTGGTGTGCATGGCAGGGTTGCAAGGAGAACACCACTGCTCTCCACAAAGAACACTGCTGCCCTTCTGCAGTTTGCTAAAGATCACCTGGAAAATGTGTTGTTGATAGATGAGACCAAAATAAAACATTTTGTTTAAATGAGAAGGGTTATGTTTGGAGAAAGGAAAACACTGCATTCTAGCATAAGAACCTTATTCCATCTGTGAAACATGCTGGTGGTAGTATCATGGTTTGGGACTGTTTTGCTGCATCTGGGCTGGGACAGTGTGCCATCATTGCTGGAACAACGAATTCTGAATTATACCAGCGAATTCTAAAGGAAAATGTCAGGACATCTGTCCAGGAACTGAATTTCGAGAGAAAGTGAGTCATGCAGCACGATTGCATTACAGATATTAACATTTCAGTGTTGGATCAGCCATTTTGTTTAAATAAAGAGTTATAATCAGTTTACTTTTGTGAATGTAAATGAGAATTTGGGGAACTGAAATCATTTCTCTGGCTCTGTGTGGCTGGATTTGATCTCCCTGTCTAAGTGCTCAGGGCCGTGTGGAGAAGGCCGCATGATGCGTTACGTGGTGTGTAAGAGCGGGAATGGGAAGGTGATCTCTCATGGTCACTGTGATCGGGAGCTGAAGCCCCTCGCCGTGCAGCCGTGTGGAGCCCCAAACTGCCCTGCACACTGGGTGGAGCAGGAGTGGGAACAGGTAAATAAATTAGTGATTTTATTATATCTTTAGGACATAAATGGTCTGCACTTATATAGCATTTTACACTGGGTCTCATTCACCCATTCACACACACACTCGCACACCAATGGTAGCAGAGCTGCCATGCAAGGTGCTAACTTGCTATCAGGAGCAACTCTGGGCTTAGTATCTTGCCCAAGGACACTTCGGACTGTGGGGTCATGTGGGCCGGGAATCGATCTGACAACCCTACGATTAATGGACAACCCGCTCTACCAACTGACCCACAGCCGCCTGACATAATTTCATCTCTTTACATGATGGCTCTTTGACGCAAGCGAAATATTCTGATGTTATATGTGGTGCAGTTAAGTATTGGTATACTGTAGTAAAAAAAAAAACACTGTGTGCATGGATTAAAATCCCCCCCCCCACAACTGATTTCCATTATATTGAATATAATAGAGATTCTGTTTTTAGATGTGTATTTATTGGGGGTGGGGCGGGGTGGTGAGTGGTTGTTCATAATAAAGCGGATTTCACTTATATAAATTTATACTTGTATAAATTCACTGCTCTGGTGAAACTCGGAAAGCTTTAATCCTGAGGTTTTGTTTTGCGTGCGTGTGTGTGTGTGTATTCTATTCCTATATTTGACACGTTATATATTCTGGCCTTATCTGATCTCCGTATCTCAAACTTTAGTATTACAATAAAGATTAACAGATGTACTGTGCCAGCCCCAAGATATATAAACCTATTTAACTCTTTGACGTTGCAGAGTTTACCAGCAATAACAAAAGACCATTATAATTTTATGCTCGCTTATATTGTATGATTTTATTATTTAGTGCTGGGTTTGTGCTGAAAGAAAGTAATACAAATGCCTGCGAAGCACAGTGCTTCAGCCAAAAAACCCAAAGTAACTCTGGAATTGTAAGGACCTGAAAAGGCAAGAGTGTACTAGGTTATGCAAAGTGCTATAGTGTGTTAAGTCAGTCATTAAACCCGTGTGTGAGTGGCTTTTGTTTTCCAGCATCTCTTTTTGAATGTGTTGCAGTGTAATGCAACGTGTGGCCGCGGAGTAAAGAGCCGGCAGGTAGTGTGTGCCGGGCTCGAAATCGGTGTATTTAAAGAGTTTCCTGATCATGAGTGCGCTCACTCGCTCAAACCCGAGGAGAGAGCCGCATGCTTCGAGAAGCCTTGCTCCAAATGGTTCACCACTTCCTGGTCTCAGGTAACTACACCTGCCACACCCAAGTACTGTTCAACGTGGATGATTTCAGGTTTAGCTCCTTCTGCTCTGATCCTGTACCCCACATTGTACTGATCCATACACTAGCATAAAGGAGCATGGAATCCATCCATCTTCAACCGCTTACTCCTTTTCAGGGTCATGCATGGTAGGCTGATGGGCGTGTCTAAAGTGTCCGTAGTGTATGACTGTGTGTGAGTGTGTGTGTGATTGTGCCCTGCGATGGACTGGCACTCTGTCCAGGGTGTACCCCCGCCTTGTGCCCGATGCGCCCTGCGATAGGCTCCAGGTTCCCCCGTGACCCATGTGGAATTCCAGAACAGAATTGGTCACTACATATACAGGTGCTGGTCATAAAATTTAGAATATCATCAAAAAGTTGATTTATTTCAGTAATTCCATTCAAAACGTGAAACTAGTATAATGTAAACATTCATTACACACAGACTGATATATTTCTAGGGTTCATTCCTTTTAATTTTGATGATTATAACTAATGAATACCCCAAAATCAGTAGCTCAGAAAATTAGAATATTACTTAAGACCAATACAAAAAAGGATTTTTAGAAATGTTGGCCAACTGAAAAGTATGAGCATGTACAGCACTCAATACTTAGTTTAGTTAAGGCTCCTTTTGCCTGAATTACTGCAGCAATGCGGCAGGGATGGAGTCGATCAGTCTGTGGCACTGCTCAGGTGTTATGAGAGCCCAGGTTGCTCTGATAGTGGCCTTCAGCTCTTCTGCATTGTTGGGTCTGGCATATCGCATCTTCCTCTTCACAATACCCCATAGACTTTCTATAGGGTTAAGGTCAGGCAAGTTTGCTGGCCAATTAAGAACAGGGATACTATGGTCCTTAAAGCAGGTACTGGTAGCTTTGGCACTGTGTGCAGGTGTAAGAAGTCCCGTAGGAAAATGAAATCTACATCTCCAGAAAGTTGGTCAGCAGCAGGAACCATGAAGTGCTCCAAGTCTTCCTGGTGGACGGCTGTGTTGACCTTAGACCTCAGAAAACACAGTGGACCAACACCAGCAGATGACATGGCACTCCAAACCATCACCGACTGTGGAAACTTTACCCTGGACTTCATGCAATGTGGATTCTGTACCTCTCCTCTCCCCCCCCCCGACTCTGGGACCTTGATTTCCAAAGGAAATGCAAAATTTACTTCAATCAGAGAACATAACTTTGGACCACTCAGCAGCAGTCCAGTCCTTTTTGTCTTTAGACGCTTGTGGCAAAAGGTCGAATAGTTCAAGGGGGCCGAATACTTTCGCAAGGCACTGTATATAGCGCTTTTATCCAAAGCGCTTTACACTGTGTCTCATTCACCCATTCACACACACCAATGGTAGCAGAGCTGCATGCAAGGTGCTAGCTTGCCATCAGGGGCAACTTAGGGATCAGTCTTGCCCAAGGACACTTCGGCATGGGATCACCCGGGCCGGGATTCCAACCACCAACCCTACGATTAGTGGATTAGTGGACAACCCGCTCTACCACCTGTGCTACATACGCCATATACCATATTCCTAAAGGACTAATAAAAGCTGATACTTGAGCCCTATTCAAGCAGGAGTAGTTCTTCGTGATTCATTGTGGTTATTCCATCATTCTTAGGTACCCTGCCAGTCCAGATTAAAATGAAGTATATGCGTTATCCCGGAGAAAAATTCAGCCCAAAGTAACGTTATTTTACAGCAACTTCGAGGGTGGGTATGATGTGTGTGTGTGTGTGTGTGTTTGTGTGTGTGTTTTGCAGTGCAGTAAGACATGTGGGAACGGTGCGAGAGTGAGGGAAGTGAGGTGTTACCAGGGAGAGGAGATCGGCCAGGGCTGTGACTCCACACTGAAACCTCAGGCCAGACAGAGCTGTGAGGTACAGGCTTGTTCTACTGAGGCACCAGGTAACACGCACACAACCAATAAAACACACATCCCACAATAGCACAATGTTACAATATATGGCACACACACACGACAGAATCAGACCAGACATTTAGTACGACAACGGAAAAATATTCGTGTTAATGAATGTGGACTATTTTTTAAGCCCCTTCACCACCACAGTACACCTTTTGATCCTCTTTGAACCCGTGCCTATTAAATGCACTCTATTAAATGACTAAATATAAGTATAAATATAAATGGGGGAAAAAAAAAACAGATCAGTCACAAAATTAAGTACACCCCTACACATTTATCACCCCTTCAAATCCATATAATTAGAATCAGGTGTTGAAGATCCGATGCCAGGGATTAGAACCTGCTTAGGGGAGTGCAGGTGGAACCTGTCTTATTTATACCCCTCTCATATCTAGTGTCGGGTGTTCCCTTTGTTATTGAGGTGTGAGTGGTCATCGTGCCAAGATCTAAAGAGTTCTGTAAGGCCTTCAGATAAAAAAGGTCTGGCAAGGAATTTAAAATTATCTCCAAATTATTTGAAATACATCGTTCCACTGTAAGGAAAATAAACTATAAGTGGCACAGATTTCAAACGACTGCCAATTTGTCCAGGACTGGCTGTCCGAGCAACTTCAGCACTAGAGCAGACCATCTGATGCAAAGCATGTCGCCAGGATTCCGTCACATGATCTGCTAGTAAGTCTTGTAACTGTTCGTGTCAAAGTGCACGCTTGTACAATCAGAAAGAGATTGCACAACTTCAACCTGTATGGGAGGCGTGCCACGAAAAAGCCCTTGCAAGAGTACAGTATGCCAATGAGCGTACAGGCAAAGACCAGGCCTTTTGGAATAATGTGCTCTGGACAGACGAATCAAAGAGAGTTGTTTGGCCACAGTAACAGCAGACATGTTTGTTGCAGACCAAAGACAGCTTTTCAGGAGAAGCACCTCATACCAACTGTGATGGACGGTGGTGGAAATGTTATGGTTTGTGGATGCTTTGGTGTCTCAGGGACTGGACAGCTTACATTCATTTATTCAGCTATGAATTCTGCATCATATCAAAGAGTGCTTGAAGGTAACGTGAGGCCATCTGTCCGAAAGTTGTATTTGAGCTGAAATTGAACCTTTTGAACAGGATAATGATCCTAACACACTAGCACATGGAGGGTTATGGAATGGCCTAATCAAAACCCGGATTTGAATCCCATTGAAATGTTGTGGGGCGGGGGGGTTAAAATGGGAAATACATGCAAGAAAATCCACAAACATCTGAAGGAATATTGCATGGAAGAGTGGTCAAGAATTCCAGCAAGTCTGGTAGACAATTATGGAAAACGACTACAATAAGAAGTTATTTCTTTAAAGGTGGGGAAACTAGCTTTTGAGGCCAAGGGTGTATTTACTTTTTCCACAGAAGAATCACATTTATTAATATTCCTATTGAAAAAGCTAATTTCCCTTGCGGTTTTGTTCAAGTATATCAACTTTAATAGGCACGGCACCGTTTCAAAGAGGATCAAATGTTTGTACAAATATGTCGAAAAATGTTCATGGGGTGTACTTATTTTTTTGCATGACTGTATATAGCATTATTGGTATACTTAACCTACTAAAATATGGTTGAATGTTTTTACCCCTGTCTCCCTTCTAGTGGAGGATGTTTGTGAGGACAAAGCGACAGCAAACTGTGCGCTGGTGTTGAAAGTAAAGCTCTGCACACACTGGTACTACAGGAAGGCCTGCTGTCTGTCCTGCAAGACCAAAGGTCACTAAAGAGCTGCTGAACCCTAACTGGGCCATTCCACTCAATGTGAAGAACCCCAGACACACACACACACTGTAACCCTGTGACCCTAACCCTATTACCCCAAAGTCTACACCCAAAAAAAGAAATACACCCCAGCTGGTTAACTACAGCTACTTTATCTCTACAACCTGCTAGACTAAACTCTATGCTGATCTAATAGCTATTCAAATTGGTAGCTCATAGGTACATTCCCACCCATTATTCCTAAAACTGAATTCAAAACTAGTTACTCAAACAATGCATGCTAACCTTTTACACCCAGAAACTACACTCTAAACGGGTGTAAACAATTTATTAGGGTATTGGGTGTGCTGATCTAGAAACTATTATACGAATATCGTTAAACTAGCCTGTACATGCACAACCCCCGAAACTGCCCCAAACCGGATCACCTTAACTAATGAGAAATCCAGAGCGTAATAATAAAGACGAGACCTGCATTCATGCCAGAGAAGTGAGCTAATTACAGTGCTCCAGTCCTATGAATGTGAGGGTTTATATATCAGTAAGGTGTTCTGTCTTCTCTGGATTGCTTGCGGCTTGCAAAACGTACCAAACTCTCGTTGCGAAACGAGTCTTGCGGGGGAAAAAAATCCTAGAGTGTGGGGGGAAAAAAAAAGTGTCCTGCAATGATTCAGCAAAATATAGCCAAACATAACCTTATACAGTGGTACCTCGACATACTGGTGTTCTGAGATACGAGTGCGCCCCGCATTTTCGTCTTGAGTTGCACCGGACAAAGCGCCACTCACGAAACCTGTGACACAGCCACGTGTGTGTATTTGTGAGAATCACACACACAAACAAGAAGCGACAAGCCAAAGCGGTTTGATATTTTATTGCCTCAGTCAGTGAGCTTGTTCGCGTCGCTGTCGAAGCATCTTTGATAAGCTGTGCTCGCGTTTTGTGCTTTTTGTACATTTACAGTACTTTATCACATTTCTTTTTATAACCATGGGTCTGAAGAAAGTGAGTGGAAAGGTCAGTGCTCAGATGATGATGTCTATTGAATTAAAGCGTGAAATCACACTCGGGGCGGCTGTGGCTCAGTCGGTAGAGCGGGTTGTCCACTAATCCACTAATCGTAGGGTTGGCGAGTTCGAATCCCGGCCCGGGTGATCCCATGCCGAAGTGTCCTTGGGCAAGACACTGAACCCTAAGTTGCCCCCGATGGCAAGCTAGCACCTTGCATGCAGCTCTGCTACCATTGGTGTGTGAGTGTGTCTCATTTATAAGTCGCTTTGAATAAACGCGTCTGCTAAATGAATAATAATAAATCATGGGAAAACATGAGCAAGGTGTGCGAGTGATTGACTTGGCGAGGCAGTACGGGTGTAGTACAGTACTTCAATGATCTGTACTGTGCTTAAACAGAAGGAGTCATTTTTCTTATTCAAAAACACATCAAAACAACTGGGGTGGCGTTTTGGGGGCTGGACCGGATCAATGGCATTTCAAGGGGAAAATTGCGTTGAGATACGAGCAAGTTTACGGAACGAATTAAACTTGTATATCGAGGTGCCACTGTACTATCCACTGACCTGTTGCCTATTAATTACACTCCATCTGTACCCCGGTACTACACCTAAAGTTTTATTCAAACTGCTTAGGAATATTTTAAAATCACCAAAACTTGCATCCCCAGTACTGATCCCTTTCCTGAACCTTTAAATTACATCCTAACCAGTTCTATTAAATCTTCTCATACTTGGCACACTGAACCCCAAAACTACACTCTATCGTTAATCTGTATAAAGAAGGTGCTATACGAAGTGGGGTTGTTCTCATAAGGCCCCTCAGGCAGCTCCCCTGACTGCACAGGCTGTTCCTGATCCCTGGTAAAGGATACGTGGTGTTATTCCTGAGTGTATGGAATACGCCGCTCGCTTGTACTGTATCACTGATTCACTGACACACACCTTTTTTTCAGATTTGTACAAAGTTTCTTGTTTTTACTTTGACTGTGTTTGTGGAGACCTGTAATGGAGGTTAACTTTTTTGTTTGTTTTTGTAATAAAGTCAGTGTTCTTTGGCTTTGGTGCATTCTTGTGCTCGACGGAATCTTAATGGTCAAGTGTTTGTCTTTCCCTTTTCTGTTACATGGGATGCACGGTATAAATGGTAGACTTATGCTACATTTCACATTATCTATTTAGACCGGAGGTCTTCAACAGGGGGTCCGTGACCCCTAGGGGATCCGCGGAGGTACTGCATGGGGGTCGCGAAAGTTTTGGTACCAGTTTGATATAACACAATTTCATACAATATATATAATTAGGGGGTCCCCGATCCATCTCGCCATCAGTTTGGGGGTCCTTGGACTGGAAAACATTGAAGACCCCTGTATTAGACATTTTCTAATGGGCTGTAATACACCGCTCTAATCAGATTTCTACGTCACATTAGAAATTGAAGAACCTGATGTTGGGTTATAGTAAATGTGAGCCAGGTCACATTCCTAGACTCAGCATGTTATTTATCTACTCATTATCTGTTAAGTACAGGTATTACGATGCCAGTGGACAGATTTGCTTATTAAAAAGCAAAAAAGCCGGGGTGGCTGTGGCTCAGTCGGTAGAGCGGGTTGTCCACTAATCCACTAATCGTAGGGTTGGTGGTTCGAATCCCGGCCCGAGTGATCCCATGCCGAAGTGTCCTTGAGCAAGACACTGAACCCTAAGTTGCCCCCGATGGCAAGCTAGCACCTTGCATGCAGCTCTGCTCCCATTGGTGTGTGAGTGTGTCTCATTTGTAAGTCGCTTTGGATAAAAGCGTCTGCTAAATGAATAAATGTAAATGTAAAAAAAAAAAAAAAAGTAGCATGGACCCCACCTCTACTCATTCAGTGCTTATTAGATGGGGATCAACACTGGCTGAAAAATATTTTATGCGTGCATTAATTCTATAGTGATTATGAATCCACAGAAAAGTCTGGAAGCCAGAACGGTGTTGTCTTTATAGTATCACATTACATTAGAAGAACAAATATAATCATTAGGATTTTGAACTTGAAATGAAATATGGGTGGGTTAAAGACTTTTATTAGGTTGCTATATAACATCCGGCTCCATCTTGTGCCTGACTCGATACAAAACGCTGGTGAGGTTTAACCACGCCGATTGGTCAAACACAAGCACATGTGGCTTCACCTGAAGGGTCTGACTCACGCGTACTCGCAGTTTTGTGGGGTTTTGAATCTCATGTCGATCCATAATGCTGGGGCTGGGTTCGGTTTTAAATGCTACGTATGTATCAAATATCCAGATCATATTATACAAGCTTGAAAGTGGTTGAAACGGCACCAAATAAAGAACGACCCACATGAACCATCTGAATGGGGTAAAATTCCCACCCCCTAGTCTGATATTTTCTGGTGCCACCATCATGACAGGGACAAACTTCACAACACTGAAGAATTAATAATAATAATAATTAATCAATTTGTATAGCGCTTTTTACAATGGTACATTGTCTCAAAGCAGCTTTACAGAAATATCATTTTACATTTTACAAGCGACTTACAAATGAGACACACTCACACACCAATGGTAGCAGAGCTGCATGCAAGGTGCTAGCTTGCCATCGGGGGCAACTTAGGGTTCAGTGTCTTGCCCAAGGACACTTCGGCATGGGATCACCCGGGCCGGGATTCCAACCACCAACCCTACGATTAGTGGATTAGTGGACAACCCGCTCTACCCACTGAGACACAGCCGCCCTTGACAAGCTTGTCAACAAATGCTGCCGATGTTTCAAACATGTTCAAAGCGATTTGTTCTGCACCTTGAAGTCAGAGATTTAGCTCGTTGAAGTGTCCTGTGATATCAGTGAGAAACATATACGTTACAAAACATGTCTCATCTTTGAGTTCAGAGTAGACTTGGCCTTTTTCAGTCAGGAAGTCTTTAATACTGTCAAAGCAGCCAACAAACCTCTCCAAAACGTCCCCACAGCTTAGCCAACTTACTGCAGAGTGGAGAGGAATATATTTGTTCATTTCCTTGAGAAAGGACTGGAACTGTCAGTGCGTAAGGGAAGATCACTTAACTATGAAATAAAAAATCTTCACAATTGCACCCATAACTACATTAAGATCTGAATTTGACATTTTTACACAGAGATTTTCTTGATGTATTAATCAGTGTAAAGTCATTATTGGGTGACTCACTTTTTCATCAATTAATTTGACAGCTCCTTTCTCTTTGAGGACCGTAGTGGAAGCTCCATCTGATTGCAAAAAAATGAGAAAGATTTTCCAACATCAACCCCTCGCTCCTCGAAATGCTCAATGAATTCTTTGGCAACAGAGTTCCTCTGTTAAATTCAAATCACAATATTTTGCCATGACTGCCAAATATGTCCATCTTTACATTTATCAGACACTTTTATCCAAAGCGACTTACTAATGAGACACACTCACACACCAATGGGAGCAGAGCTGCATGCAAGGTGCTAGCTTGCCATCGGAGGCAACTTAGGGTTCAGTGTCTTGCCCAAGGACACTTCGGCATGGGATCACCCGGGCCGGGATTCCAACCACCAACCCTACGATTAGTGGATTAGTGGACAACCCGCTCTACCGACTGAGACACAGCGAATTGCTGACGGTAAGATTGAGCTCTGGAGTGTAAGATATTAACCTGTGGTTTGTTGGGTGTGGATTGGCACTGGACAAAACAAGGTTACGTTCCTCCATAAAGTGACGACTTCATTTGTCCTGCGACAGTATGATACCGTTTCACCCGACCTCTGAGCCTCAGAACACCACAGGGCCATACGGAGTCACGGTGCAGACCTGGAGACACGATCAGAGGTCATATTATGGCATCATTAGGAAATTGTTCATTAGATCTTTCTAAAAGAAAGAACATTGTGAGATGAAGTCAGAAATCACATGCATCAAAGATTCATATATCAGAAATGGTCAGCTATTACACAACGTGTCCAGAGAACAGCGCGCTCATGCAGCTGCGTTAGTCAAACAGCAGTTCTCTCAGTCTGAATGTAAAATATTAGTTCTGAACCATTTCCACACGTCTCATAAATCATGTTAAAAATATTGTAGACAGTCATGAGAGAGCAGAAGGGAATAAAATGTGATGGAAAACAATCTACCACAAGCTGGTGAGTGTAGCCTGATACAAAACGCAGTATTTTCCTAGAACACCTTGTGTGGGGGCGCCGTGTGTACTCCGGTTTCCTCCCCCAGTCCAAAGACATGCATGGTAGGCTGATGGGCGTGTCTAAAGTGTCCGTAGTGTATGAATGTGTGTGTGATTGTGCCCTGTGATGGACTGGCACTCTGTCCAGGGTGTAACTCCGCCTTGTGCCCGATGCCCCCTGGGATAGACTCCAGGTTCCCTGTGACCCCGATAAAGGAGTAAGTGGTAGAAGATGGATGGATGGATGGACCTTGGTGTGTGTTATTCCTTTTATACAACAATTACACAACTGTTAAACAATTAAAGTTCTTATTTATTCATAAATACCACATGCTTTTAAACCATCGGTAATTACATCTAACATTGTGCGATATCCATGAAACAAATTAGTTCCTGTTTTCATGTACAGTGGTGATTGAACGTTTGCGAACCCGTTAGAATTTTCTATATCTTCAGGTTCCCCGTGACCCTGATAAAGGAGTAAGCGGTTGAAGATGGATGGATGGATGGATGGATGGGTTTGGAGAAAGGAAAACGCTGCATTCCAGCATAAGAACCTTATTCCATCTGTGAAACATGGTGGTGGAAGTATGATTTGGACTGTTTTGCTGCATCTGGGCCGGAACGGCATGCCACCATGGATAAAACAATGGATTCTGAATTATACCAGCGAATTCTAAACAAAATGTCAGGACATCTGTCCATGAACTGAATCTCAAGAGAAGACAATGGTAGAACGACTTACGCAAACAAGTCGTTCTACCAAAGAATAAATTTAAATGTTTTGGAATGGCCAAGTCAAAAGTCCTGACCCTAGTCCAATAGAAATGATGTTGAAGGACATGAAGCAAGCAGTTCATGTGAGGAAACCCACCAACATACTTTTGTCACTCACAGAAATGTAATATTGGACATTTATTTATTGTGGGAAATGATCCAAGGGTAATATTTCAGACTCTTTTTTTTTTTCATTGGGTTCTCCGTATCTACTTTGAAGACTCTTTAGACAAATCTGAGGTTTTAGGTCAAATTTATGCAGAAATATAGAAAATTCTCAAAGTTTCACCAGCTTGCAAGCAGCACTGTACGCTATAGCAGCTATTAGCCGTCGTTCCCTCACTATACTCTTCCGTTCTCTCTCTCTTAAACTTAATGAGTCAGAAAAATGTAGCTCGTCATGTGACTGCAAAGAAACCGTACAGTACAAACTCCTCGGTCCTGAAGGCTCCTTCCAAATGCTATCTAAACATATCCTTACATCTCTCTCCATCACCGATTAGTCGAGACCGACCTTTGGTCACTTTACGGGTCATCACTCTCCATGTATTTCATCGATGTGATCCACTAAGCATTTCGGCAGAAGTAGTGGGGTAGTTTGTCATTGCTTTCCCCACCCCTCTCCCTATTTATCCGGGCTTCGGACCGGCGTCTAGCTGCTGCCAGTCACACGACTGGGTACACACACTCACACACATTCATACACTTCGGACACTTTAGACACGCCAATCAGCCTAACATGCATGTATTTGGACTGGGGGAGGAAACCGGAGTACCCGGAGGAAACCCCCGACACATAGGGAGAACATGCAAACTCGACACACACATGGCCCTGGCGGGACTCGAACCCCGACCCTGGAGGTGTGAGGCGGACGTGCTAACCATAACGCCTCACTATTCTAATGATTACCTGTTTTTCTTTGATAATAATGCTTCAATCATTTTAATCTTGGCTTTACGTAGAGCATCTGCCATACATTTCCCTGTGAATGAGCCGTTATTATAGAAACGAGAACATATTAGGCCAATCAGATTGATATAAATCAGTCATTTGAATTTCAGCTCAACTTAGTCAAAGCTTCTATTATAGAACATTAAATCAAAACCTACTGACCAATCAGAATTGAGAATTCAGACATGCAGTGGTATAATATGGAATACAGAGCTGAATGTGAATGTATTTTTACCCACCAGTGACTCTGGAGTCAGTGGGCAGCACAGAATTCGAGGGCTTCATGCTGCAAGCTCGGTCAACATCAGGCGACAGCACTGTGGGTTATTTCATGCCGGGAAACACCAGTCAGGTCCGACGGCACAACTGTTTCAACACTGAGGTAGCGTACAGGTTCTACAGTATATTCACAGTGCTCCTTGTTTGACTCAATAATTTCAGATCACTACAGAGCGACACACACAACTGCATTTAAATTCAAAATGACACGTTCTTATGTATTTTTAATATTGGAAATGTACATTTCAATTGGCTAGATGCTTTTATACAAAGCCAGTCTGTTCAAGCCCACCGCAGAGCAGTTAATCCAACAGCAGCTTTCTGGCAATCTTGGAATTTATATCCCACAACCATCCATCCATCTTCAACCGCTTACTCCTTTTCAGGGTCACGGGGAACCTGGAGCCTATTCCAGGAGGCATCGGGCACAAGACGGGGTACCACCACAACCACAACAATTAAAAAAAATGAATCTATGCATGGTAGGCTGATGGGCGTTTCCAAAGTGTCCATAGTGTATGACTCAGTGCGTGTGTGTGTGTGTTTGTGCCCTGTGATGGACTGGCACTCTGTCCAGGGTGTACCCCGCCTTGTGCCCGATGCCTCCTGGGATAGGCTCCAGGTTCCCCCGTGACCCTGAAAAGGAGTAAGCGGTTGAAGATGGATGGATGGATGGAATCTAAAGCTGTGAGCAGCAATTACGGGGCCAAGCATCACAGCGCCAAAGTAAGGAGCTAAGTAAACATCAGAGGATGGTCATGATTTTACACATCGAGTTTCAGTGCAATAGGCAGTAGTGTTGCCAACATATTGCATAAAACACAATGCGGCACTTATGTCAAATTTGACGATGCGTTACATGGAAATGGTTTGAGATAGCAGAAAGGCCGGGTGTTTTTGCCAGAATGCTCTGATGATGATCTTTGTGAAATTTGGTGACGGTTGGATAAATGGTCGAGGAAGGCTTTTTTTTGACATGACTCAAAAATGGCACAGACAGACAAAATGGCCTAGTGTGGAAGAATGTCCTTCACCAGTTTCTGTAGGACGTAAGACGGAAGTCTTCAACAGGGCGTCCGCGACCCCTAGGGGATCCGCGGAGGTACTGCATGGGGGTCGCGAAAGTTTTGGTACCAGTTTGATATAACACAATTTCATATAATATATATAATTAGGGGGTCCCCGATCCATCTCGCCATCAGTTTGGGGGTCCTTGGCCTGGAAAACGTTGAAGACCCCTGACGTAAGGAATCGAAAGAGCTGAGATTCAGAAAAGCTATCATCATGTATGTTTACAATGGCACATGTAAACTTTCATCACAATAAATCAAAGAGTTGCACAGATACAGCCTCAGACCCTTAAACTACATTAAATAAAACAACACGCATGTAAAACGTGACCGTGCCACCTGGTGACTGATTTTTCTATTTGGAATTCAATTTGTTGAATCCCATAAATTTATGTCGGCATGGTCTGAAGTTGATCCGATTAGATTTTTGTGAAACAGTCTTGGCGTCTAGGTCTAGACCCCTAATTAAAACTGCAGGCACCATTTTCAGGGGCCAAGCACCCAGACTTGCACATTCAGAGACGCACTACCATTGTTACCTAAGCAAATGACAGGAAAGCAGAGCCATAGCTTGAGACGAACATCTGCGTTCTTCTTCATGTACACCAACTTCTCCGTGATCTCTGATAAAGCGGTTGCCTGCTGATACACGAGCTCTCTGAGCTGTTTCAGCTCACTGCTGACTTGTGGGATACAGGAATCTTCCGGAGCAGGAATACTTTGTATGTGTTACCATGCCATACGTTTCTAATTTTCCTAATCAGAGCTGCAGTATTACATCATACAGCAGCTGTTGTGGCGCAGGTGGTAGAGCGGGTTGTCCACTAATCCACTAATCGTAGGGTTGGCGGTTTGATTCCCGGCCCACATGACTCCACATACCGAAGTGTCCTTGGGCAAGACACTGAACCGCAAGTTGCCCCCGATGGCAAGTTAGCACCTTGCATGCAGCTCTGCTACCATTGGTGTGTGTGTGTATGTGTGTGTGTGTGTGTGAATGAGACACAGTGTAAAGCGCTTTGGATAAAAGCGCTACATCCATCCATCCATCCATCCATCTTCAACCGCTTCCTCCTTTTCAGGGTCACGGGGAACCTGGAGCCTATCCCAGGAGGCATCGGGCTATAAGTGCGCCATTTACCATTTACATCAGGGGTTTTTTTTTTTTTTGCAGTGCAAGCTTTGTGAGGAACTACGCCGAGTTCTGGACCATGGTGAGCAGTCAGACGGTCCTGCTTCAGCTGTGAATTGTCTGGTAAATACAGGCATTGAAATATTATTATTACACGCCTCTGCAACACCATCTCTATTTTCATCCCTAAAACACTGTTCGTTTCATTGTTACATTACAGATGATTCCTTTCTGCAGCCTGATTGCACTCGGACTCTTCAGATCTTCATCTTTAACTCTGCAAAAGTAAATATTTATTTCTCCGTTTATGGAGATTTCAAAATGGAGATGCTTTGTTGTAATGCTTGGCTCGGGTTCCCCCGTGAACATAAAGAATCATCTTTATATAGATTACAGAGATTATCTTCAGCTCCTTTTAACTCTGTTAGGGTATCCTATTTCCTCCAGTTCTTATTTATAAAATTTGAGACATAACTAATAAGAGTAGTTCCTAAATAAAAGAAGAGGTCAATGAAATGTCACCAGCCTCTGGGTCGCTTAGACAGGTATTTATTTCTCTTACTAATTCTTCTGATCTGTTCATCACAAAGCTGTAACGCTAAACCAGAAGGTGTGTCTACAACATAAAAACCTCTAAATGCTCATTTCTTTTCACATGGAAGACACAGACACAACAGCAGTTCACGTAAACACATGACAACACACAGTAACACAATTACAGACACACCAACAGGACCTACAGGCTTGAATTCAAGCCCATTAGTGAGAGCTTTACTTTAATTCTGCCTTAACATATACTCTAGTTGTCGGAAGATAGACATGATGTTATTTGAGGAAATGTCATGGAGGTTAAAATGAGGATCAGACACTAAAAAAATAAAATACAGTGGCTCATTTTTGTACCGCACAGTGCACATTCACGGTCGTATAACATGGCATCTACTGGCTCGAAGAAGACCGGAAAAGATTCAGGAAGACTTGAGTCTTCTCTGAAAGCCTCCTATGAAAGGTTAAAGATCATGCAGGACCTCCAGAACAGTAGCGATGGACCAGGCCTGAGTCTCGCAGCTGAACGCACAGTACTGACCGTTTTCATTCGTCAGTTCTGGCAGACCCCTCCACGGGGACCTGAAAACAGAACGTAGGGTTCACCTTACTAAGTAGACTTGACCAAAAGTGTTTTCTTATTGAGATTTACACAATGCAGAGAATGAGGGGAAATTATTCAGTGCTCCATTAAAATTAATTAATAATTAATCAATTTGTATAGCGCTTTTTACAATGGACATCGTCTCAAAGCAGCTTTACAGAAACATTTACATTTACAAGTGACTTACAAAGTAGAGCACACACCAATGGTAGCAGAGCTGCATGCAAGGTGCTAGCTTGCCATCGGGGGCAACTTAGGGTTCAGTGTCTTGCCCAAGGACACTTCGGCATGGGATCACCCGGGCCGGGATTCGAACCACCAACCCTACGATTAGTGGATTAGTGGACAACCCGCTCTACCGACTGAGACACAGCCGCCCTAAAATGTGGTCGTGTTCACCGCATTTACAACAAATGACTTGCTCATGCTTGTGGTATTCACAGCTGTACAAGTTCAAGTTTTTTCATAGTCTAGGTTAAAGAGTTATTTGTCAGTATGGCAAAATGCACTTTTTCCATCGCAGGCAATGTTAAGTACAATTACAATGTAAACGTAGATATACAAGCAGATTTCTTAGCGATTTATAAACACATTACATTGCAGAATTTGGCAGATGGCTTTACCCAGAGCGACGTTCAATTCTCTCATTCATACAACTGAGCAGATGAGTGTTAAGGGGCCTTGCCCAATAACTCACAACCTTCCGATCAGTCCAAGCCCAACATCTTAACCGCTGAGCTACCACTTCCCTTAAAGACATCTGAGGAGAGTATTCCTAACAGTTCTGGAGGACGGCTGTGGCTCAGTGGGTAGAGCGGGTTGTCCACTAATCCACTAATCGTAGGGTCGGTGGTTCGAATCCCGGCCCGGGTGATCCCATGCCGAAGTGTCCTTGGGCAAGACACTGAACCTTAAGTTGCCCCCGATGGCAAGCTAGCACCTTGCATGCAGCTCTGCTACCATTGGTGTGTGAGTGTGTCTCATTTGTAAGTCGCTTTGGATAAAAGTCTCTGCTAAATGAATAAATAAAAAAAAAATTGTCACTGCGCCTTGAATTATCAGGATAATTAAGTCTCTTATACAAAGCATCTTTATTCCCATTTACCGAACAATAGTTCTCTCTCGACTAGAACACTCAAACGGCGAGTGTGTCATGTGATCGCGAGTGCACCAGGTTAGCCTTCACATGTTACAAGAACAAACTTCTCTATACTGCAAGTGAGAATCAACAACAGTGAAGTCTGGGTGTTCGGATGAACGGATGGCGTGTGAACAGGATTCTACAGATTTCTAATGCTTTATGAATCCTTTTCACACAGCACCGGCTGAGGAAATGTTCCTGTGGTACTTTTTATAAGGAGTCTCCAGTGTCAATGCGTCGTTACCAGTAAAGCTGGAACGTTACATTTTCTGACACAGGATGGAGAAGTTTGCAGTTTCCCTGTTAATGAGCTGCAATTTTTGACTTCTGATGGTTAAGATGGAGGACGAGCGAGGCTGCTGAGGGAACGAACGTATTCTTCGGACATTCCACAACATTACACACGCCGTCCTTTTTATGCTTTGAATCGTTATTTATCACTAGACAAAAAACTGTAATCGTTGGCAAATTGCTGTGGTATGAGACGTATGAGACACTTGATGTGCGGTTATTGGAAAATCCTGCTCAAGCGTTTTACTCCTTACGTAATACTTAATACTTACTTGATAACGTAAAGTGGAATCCAACTACACACGATACACTCAATCAAGGACTCTCTGAATGGTTTTGGGGGGGGGGGGGGGGGGTTCTAGCATGGTTACCTTTCCAAATGAACATAATGGCGAGAAAGAACGTTCTTCACCAGAAGCACAGTCTTGTCGTAGGTTTCCTTTCCAAGCTTCTTGGCGAAATATAACTTTGCACGTAGGAAATATCCAACTGGCCAAAGCCATTCCTGAGTAAAGAATAAACACATACTGAAGTTAAGAATCCTGTTAAAAGGAATCCGTGTAATACGATACTGTGAAATCCGCTACTAGGAAACAGAACCGATTTGTCTTACAGGGCCTTGGTGGTAGTTGAAGCCTTTGGCTATGTTGTAGTTGTCGTTGTCGAGCGAGTTGTCGTAAACACCGCAGTAAACCATGTCACTGTTTAAGACCAATAATAAAACCAGCAGCGGAGATTTAACAGTTAATATCACATTAATAAAAGCTTTACCGTCTATGACAGGAAGCAAGTCTTACTCTGGATCTAGGGTTTTCATTCCCAGCGGTCCGAGCAGCTTTTCTTCAGCGATACTCAGAGCTTCCCAGGCCTTCTCCACCGTGAACAACTCGGGGGCCTACAGGGAATAAAACAACAATTTGGTGTTGACAATACTTCAACTGACAGCTCAATCAAACACCACATTAAAAGGCCAAGTACGGAAAACACAGAGCAAAATAATGCAAGTAATCTGAGGCTCAGTCCAGAGTTCTTACCACCACCATGGCGATGGTGAAGTTGGGTCTGAGCTGGTAGTCGCACCATGGGCTCGAGGCTCCACAGCTGTCCTTGTAAATCGCCCTCTTATGGACCAGCTCAGGATGTTTCTCATTGGGGTCGTCGGGGTTGTGAGACACGTAGAACATTTTCTCAAAGTTGTTCTGGATCTTTCTGTTCCACTCTTCATACGACACTGTGAGTTGTTTACCTGGAGGAGTGAATAAAGTGTACAGTTTATAACGATGCTACACTGGTGAAGAATGCTACATTTGACCATATTTACCAATTTGCACCAAACCGGGCTTTAGTTTGAGTGTGCGGTGTTCTCACCGTCTCGGTGAATGGTCATGGTGCTGTGAGGGAACAGACCCCACTTATGGAGCTCCACCAGCCAGCGCACTGCCGACTTGCACAAACCCACGATCTCAACAGCTGAGCCGTCCCTGGTAGAGTGAAACACAAGCACACACTCAGCATTAAGCATTGAAAAGTCACCACAGACCTCTCGGTGTGTCTTAAGAGTAGGACCGATGGAGGTCCATTCCAAAGAGTCAGGACTTGTCCGTGTATATAAAAAGGCCATTACATTTACATTTATTCATTTAGCAGAGACTTTTATCCAAAGCGACTTACAAATGAGACACACTCACACACCAATGGTAGCAGAGCTGCATGCAAGGTGCTAGCTTGCCATCGGGGCAACTTAGGGTTCAGTGTCTTGCCCAAGGACACTTCGGCATGGGATCACCCGGGCCGGGATTCCAACCACCAACCCTACGATTAGTGGATTAGTGGACAACACGCTCTACCGACTGAGCCACAGCCGCCCCATTAACTCGATGTTTCTTACTTGAAGACTTCCACATACGTCTCTAAGATTGTTCACACCACAGTTTTGTTCATCATTATCACAGACACTATAAAAATGTTTTACTCTAATTAATTCATTATGCATCTTTTTCAATCTACACAGCCTCTTACAGCCATGCTTTAGGATCTTCCTGATGGCTGGAGGGAGTTTTATTTCAGATATTAAGAATATGTTCTCACTAACAGAATAGAGAATACATAGAACACTGAATATATACAGAATACGCATATTAGATTAGATTTTAGAATTAAATGCTTGTCAGAAGTGAATGCAATTACCCCTTCACGACCATGATGCACTCATGCTACACTGAAATGCAATCAGTGTCCAATCACAGCCCCAGGATAACCCCTGACTAAGACAAAGCAGTAACTGAAGTTGAATGTATGATGGTTGATGAGAAACAAGATCGGTCACACTTGAAAATACAGTAAAGAGAAGCCAGATAAAGCAGACTATAGAAGCAGAAAAAAATGAATAAGTGTCTCTAGCTGATGTGTGTGTGTGTGTGTGTGTGTGTGTGTGAGAGTTATGGGATGTACCTGGGTGTAGCAGGAATCCCTTTATTGCGAGCTCGGTCACTTTCGCCCATCTTATCCATCCATGTGCCACAGTTGAAGCGATTTCCTCCGTACACAAAGCCTGTGTCTGGATTTACCTTGGCCGAGATGTTGAATCCTGAGAGAAAAATGCATGGAGGTAGCAGAACAAGAGATCCTCAGATTCATATTGCATTCTGGAAGATTTACATGCGTTCAATAACATAGTAAAGAAATATTTGAGCGTTAAAGGAGTCACCTTCTTCCCTCATGTTGTTATCGATCTGTGGTCCGGCATTCCTCTCTCTGAACTCGATGCCCTGCATGTGGCGCTGGAGAGCTTCATGAATCACGTCACACAGAGGCTGATCCTGTGCAAGCACGACACAGGGCAAAATCATACATACTGCATCAATACTACACTCATACTACATTCACATCATCCATACTACACCCACATCTCCCACACTACACCCGCATCATCCACATCTCCCAATACCCAATCAGACATACTACACCCACATCAGACATACTACACCCACATCAGACATACTATACCCACATCAGACATACTATACCCACATCAGACATTCTATACCCACATCAGACATACTACTCCCATACTATACCCACATCAGACATTCTATACCCACATCAGACATACTATACCCACATCAGACATACTACTCCCATACTATACCCACATCAGACATACTATACCCACATCACACCCACATCAGACATACTATACCCACATCACACCCACATCAGACATACTATACCCACATCTGACATACTATACCCACATCAGACATACTATACCCATACTACACCCACATCAGACATACTCACCCACATCAGACATACTATACCCACATCAGACATACTATACCCACATCAGACATACTATACCCACATCACACCCACATCAGACATACTATACCCACATCAGACATACTACACCCACATCAGACATACTACACCCATACTATACCCACATCAGACCCACATCAGACATACTATACACACACACACACATCATACATACTATACCCATACTACACCCCATCATACATACATACATACATACTACACCCATAGCTACAGTTAAACACCTATACTACACCTTAATCATTCATACTATATCCACATACATCATGCCCTACACCTGTGTTTGTGTGTCTCACCATAGTGCCCGGTGCCTGAGGCAACGAGTCATCTGTAGGGTACATCCTGGATACAAGGCACTGGAGAATAGTCACTCCATCAGGCACAATTGTGCAGTAATCCTGAATACACTGCAGCCACCACCACACGGCATCACGGCAGTTATATCGTGCAGCTACGCCTTCGCCGAGCAGGTTGGGAATCAGACCGTGCCTCAGAGTGCCAGCGAACGACAGGATGATGTTCCTGAGAGAGACAGGGTATTTGCAACTCAAACTTTGAATATTGTCTCTCTACAGATTCCAGACCGCAGAATTTGCAGTGGCTTCTAGGTTTATTTCAGGATGGATTCAGTAATAATAATAATAATAATAATAATTATTTCAGGAACCACGCTGTAGATTACCTGGCCTCCAGGTGACGACCAGTGAGCAGCATGAGACCCCGCAGGGCAATGAACGTGTCTCTGCCCCAGCAGCGGAAAATTCCAGAGGAGAAATGAGGCAAGCCTGGCAAAATGTGAATGAGTCAGAAAGATCTACATTATTATCCTGAAATATACAGATCAGTCACCTAATGTGAGCTGATCTAGAGAACTTTTATCTAATTACTAAAACTCATTCACTCATCTTTAGTACTTTAACCTGCTCAGGATTGAGGTAATACCGAAAAATATAAAAACGCATAATATTTGTGATAAGGTGTTGCTAAGTAACCTGCTGCCATGGACACGCAGTACTGTTCTTCCTGATTGGTGATCTCATTGATGCGTCGTGGGACATCAAGCAGTGCAGGAGAGAGTGGTGGAAGAGCAGGACAACGACCTACAGCACACATCTGCACTGAACCCAGGGCCAGCAAACGTACGAAGGTTGAACCATCCTGCACAAAACTAATGTACACACACACACACACACACACACACACACACACACACCAATAATCACTGAGCTTAACATTCGCAAACATTTTGTTTATACAAATTTTAAATAGTATTAAACTTGGGTATATTTCCATATTTTCCTGCATTGCTACAAGTCTGCGAATAAACATCATCCATTTAAATTCATCACATGTTGAATTAAAAGCTGTTAGTATTTAAAGTTAGTATCCATCCATCCATCCATCTTCAACCGCTTACTCCTTTATCAGGGTCACGGGGAACCTGGAGTCTATCCCAGG
>JAFFST010052606.1:13017-32178 GCA_022414735.1 Noturus placidus
GCGCTTTATAAAATAAAGACTTATTATTATTATTATTATTATATCAGAGGGACATTGGTGATACATTAGGGTTATATCAGAGGGACATTGGTGATACATTAGGGTTATATCAGAGGGACATTGGTGATACATTAGGGTTATATCAGAGGGACACTAGGGTAATATTATGGTTATATCAGAATTAGATTGGGTTTAGATTAAAGTTACATTAGAGTCAGTGTTACATTAGAGATGGTGTTGCATTAGGGTTAAGGTTATCTTTAAAGTGTGTTTGTGTATGCTTGTTTGTCTGTTTGTGTGTGTGTGTGTGTGTGTGTGTGTGTGTGTGTGTGTGTGTGTGTGTGTGTGAGTGTGAGTGTGTGTGAGCGTGTGTGTGCGTATGTGTGTGTGAGAGAGTGTGTGTGTGTGTTTCTGTGTGTGTGTGTATGTGTGTGTGTGTGTGTGTGTGTGAGAGAGAGTGTGTGTGTGTGTGTGTTTCTGTGTGTGTGTGTATGTGTGTGTGTGTGTGTGTGTGTGAGAGAGAGTGTGTGTGTGTGTAACACTTTGATTGATGACCGGCTGTTTGTGCCTTTGTCCTGGAATAATCTGCATAATGTCCAACACACGCTCTCTACATGGGATTGAGGATGTGAGTTCACAGTGCATGATGGGTAATTCACACAGGTCACATGACCATGGAGAATAACAGGTCATATGAAGACAGAAATAAGCAAATGACTATCAGTGAGTCTTGATACAGCGGATCTGTCTGTCCTAGTATTTTGAATATATTATGAAATTGTCTGAATGTCCAGTTAGACCACAACATTTGATTTTATCAGAGAAATAAAACACTTTGGGGGATGTGCTGTTATAGAAAATCACACTAAAAGCACACGATAATTCATTCTTTTTCTGGAAAGATGGAAAGATGAGCATTTCCCCCACCAACTGTAAGAGATTTCAGTTGTGACTGACAAAAGCATTTCAGATTAATTAAATTTGTCCTCAGATTAATGCGGATTATCATTAATCTGATTAGTCTGCTGCAAGATGACCTCCGCTCGTCCTTTTCAAAAACCTTTTGTTGTTTACGTTAAATATAACAAAACCGAGAAAAAAGTATATGCGTGTATTTCAGAACTATGAGAATGCTTTCGCAAACAAACGTCACATATACGACACGGCTTTCGATTTCACAACCTGGAATTTATCTCTGGACTGTGTCTCTAAATAATGTGAACACACACAGAAGATTAACACCACTGAACAAAGTCAGAAACATAATGTTAAAGAGTCGATTCTGATTGTAGAACCGAGTCAAATGATCCGACTCACACAGAGCGACTGGGATTGATAAAGAAAGGTTTGGTTGCTATCTAATACTAGCTGTTCACTGAGCCACTGATTTCTCATCTGGTTTTACTGAATCTTGCACGTGACTGTAGCTAGCATAGAAATCTAGCTAGCTAATCTGCATAGCAGTCTAAACACACGAGGCCGACTCTCACACAGTCATTTCCAAACCTTCTCATTATAGTCTACACAATATGTTCCGTGTGGGACAGAGCACCGTGTTGATCCAGACTAATCCACTCTCAGTGGAACATTGTTTACACGCTAATAATCTCACAGGGGTTACAATGCTACGCACAGAGCATGAAGGCGGGGATTAAACTATACGCTTCAATTTAAATCACCTTCAAATCATGCAATGTATTCTATGAGTAATTTAATCATTTATCAGCTGGTAGACCGGGTTCTTTAAAGTGGAAAAATATTGAAAAGTAAATGAGTTTTAAAAATATTATGTCTGAAATAATAGAGAATAAATCAATCTTGTCCAAAATGTGTAACATTCAGGTCTGAAAAGTGTAATGAAGAGAACATGTTTAGTCAAGATGATATACATACAAAATTTACACCGGTCGTAATGATGCAAATCTGTGTTTAATAATAATAATAATAATAATAATAATAATAATAATAACAACAATAATATTATTATTAATACTACTACTACTACTAATATTATTATTATTATTATTATTATTCATAATAATAATAATAATAATAATAATAATAATAATAATAATAATAATAATAATAATAATAATATTAATAATAATAATAGTAATAATAATAACTATAATAAGAATAACTATAATAATAATAATAATAATAATAATAATAATAACAGTTGGGTCAGCTTTAACCCGAATGCACCGAGTTAAAAATAACCCGACGTTGAGAAACAGGAAATGATGAAGCTTTAATAATTCAGTATGTATTTATTGACTTATATGCAGAGTGAGAATATAAATACAGCTGTTGACCTTCGTCCGTCTCCGTGTCTGTTCGATGTTACCGCCCCGGACCACGCCCCTGATATTCACACTCCCCGGGTTACTTGCATGCACTCGTCTTCACCGAGTTAACGCTCCTCACAGAGAACTTAAACACACCACTAGACGTTTATTTCTTCTTCTCCAGCTGTCTCTGTCCTGTCAGGAACTGCCAGATTCCTCCTCTGTAGAACTCGTTACCGTACGCGTACAGCGAGGCGTTGAACATTGGAGACAGTTTAGTGAGAACGGGGAAAACCTGCCAGAAACACAGCACGTGTTATTACACAGCTGGAGAACCGCTCTTTATTTTTATTAATAAACCTTTTTTGGTAAGAATGTGTCACTGAGATTATCACTCCTTCCTCAGAGGATAACATTATTATTATTATTATTTTTATTATTATTATTATTATTATTATAAATGATTACAAAAAAGCAGCATTTTTGAGCATTCTTTATTTTATTATTATTAAATTAGTTAATGACTTATTATTATTCTTAAATCGTATTATTATGATGTTTGTATTACTTTAATTTTAGATTAAACTTTATTTGTTACAGGGTTTTTTTTATTGAAAACAGAGTGGTGTATATAAACTGCTTCGTTTTGTGTGTGTGTGTGTGTGTGTGTGTGTGTGTGTGTGTGTGTGTGTGTGTGTGTTAAAGGTTCCTGTACCATTTTGAGTTTAGGGGGTAGGACCTTAGTGTTCTCGAAGCAGGCGTACACACACATGATAATGTACGGACCCCAGCAGAGCAGCAGCATCTTTACAGGCAGACCTGTGTTAAACTACACACACACACACACACACACACAAATGCTGTTAATAATAACATGTAAACGTAGTGTTAATTTATTATAGTGACGTGTTTATTGCAGTTTTTAGTGTTTTCTGAATGGTGTAAAATGAAGCGTTGGGGTAAACTGATACATCAGCTGTACGTCCTGTTACCGCATGCGAAGATCAAATGATGGATTTACTTTAATGTAATCATTAATTATTTGAAATGTTGTTACCTTGAAGTTGTGGACCTTTCTGAAATAAGTGTAGATGGAGGAGTAGGACGAGTACATGATGAGGAGCGGGAACGCCAGGTAGAGCACAGTGAGGGCCAGCGTGTAGGTGACGTAACCTCTGAATACCACAGAGAAGGAAATAATGGCGTCAGACTTCACTGTTACAGGCGTTTCTGATGACTTCGATCACACCGCATAGCGCTAACATCATGCGCTGGAAGCTAAATGACGTGTTCGAGTTGTATTGGCGATAAACTCAGATGGATGGTTATTACAGATAATATTACACTTATGCAAAGTTGATTGGGAAGCAGAACATCAGACGTGAGAACACTGGAACTCGTTTTCATCAACTAAAAATGTCTGCCATATTTACTAAAGTGTCTCTGATTTTCTTCATATGTACGTACGTATGCTGATAAACGCCAATGAGACAAACTCCTAAGCACAGTAGATTTACATTTAGCCACGCCCACAAAACTCCATAAAAGGCAAAGCTCACAGAGTGCTGAAAACAAATAAATGCCAACAAAACGGTGAAACAGCGCCTCCTAAGTGCAGCATGTGTATTTTAAATCTTCCAGTAATGCAACTCAGCCACTGCAGCACATACACTACGACAGACACACTCTAACTCCTCCTTTTTTTATAGGGTGCCTTTAGATTTGCCCTAATTGACCTGCTAATCCCATGCAGACACGGTACATGAGCTGTATGGATCTGTGGTTCTATAAGTACTTCTGTAAGGACGAGGGAATCAGCTAAGAACAGATTTATTTTGTGAATTTCAGGCTTTTGGCTGAGGTGTGTGTGATGTCGATGAGGTGTGTTACGCAGTGTTTGTTGAGGTGTGTACCTGTCTCCTCTGGAGTAGTCGAGGGTGCAGCCTACTGGCATGGGCTCAAAGTCGAACACGCCCCATCCAATGAAGGGTAACGGCAGTGTGGCCCACAGCACGGCTGAACCCCACATGATGGAGCTCATGGTCAGGGACGTGCTCCAAAACATCTTCTGCTCTGAAACATGTACACACACACACAGCACTCAACTTTCACACACACCTGACTGTACAACACTCTTTATGTCTATTCTCTACGACAGGGGTCTTCAACGTTTTCCAGGCCAACGACCCCCAAACTGATGGGGAGATGGAGCGGGGACCCCCTAATTATATATATTGTATGAAATTGTATTATATCAAACTGGTACCAAAACTTTCGCGACCCCCATGCAGTACGTCTGCGGACCCCCTTTGGGGTCGCGGAACCCCTGTCGAAGACCTCCGCTCTACAATATTAATCATGTCCCACTAGCCCAGGTCATTTCTTAAAATATGACGATCAGTTTAAATAATAAAGAAATGAAAGATGGTGGGAATCAAACACCACTATTTAACTCTCAGGATTAGAAGGATATCTCAGATTACACCACGACACGGTGTTCTGCATCGTGATTGGTCAGAAGGTGTTGATTAATGTTCTATAACAGCAGCACTGTCAGTAGCGCAGGTTTAAACTAACACACTCGTTCTGATATGTTATTGTTTCTATAGTAACAGCTCGTTCACAGGGACGTGTACGGCGGAAGGAGTCTCCAGTGTCAGCACTTTGTAACAGTCTGAGGTAAAGCTGTAACCTGATATCTTCAGGACAGAGGAGGATTTGTAATAGTTGTAATACACTGCTGTGGTGTAAGAGCAATAAAACACTTGAGGACGTGCTGTTATGGGAAAATGATCATCTTCAGGCTGAACAATAACTCAGTTTCATCACACCACCTCAGCACTCAGTACGAGAAACACATGTTACAGTTCACTGTCGGAAACATCTTCCCTATTGATTTATTTACTTTTAATAAATATGATTTCTATGAACTCACTGGTGCAGTACATGTGATATCGGTCCCACGCTACAGCACCGAGAAAACTGATCCCCGCCAAGATGGACACCAGTCCCTGAAAAGCGTGGATCTGGCAACCCTCGGGACCAAACGGCCAGTATCTACCACACACACGCACGCACACGCACACGCACGCACACACACACACACACACACACACAATATTAAAAGAAAATAAAAAAAATCTGATCTTGCACTTAAAAGGATTGTTCACCCACTGTTTGGTTACACACATTTGTCAAAATATCTTCTTTTGTGTTCCGCAGAAGAAAGAAATGTGTACAGGTTTGGAACGACATAACATTTACATTTATTCATTTAGCAGACGCTTTTATCCAAAGCGACTTACAAATGAGACACACTCACACACCAATGGTAGCAGAGCTGCATGCAAGGTGCTAGCTTGCCATCGGGGGCAACTTAGGGTTCAGTGTCTTGCCCAAGGACACTTCGGCATGGGATCACCCGGGCCGGGATTCCAACCACCAACCCTACGATTAGTGGATTAGTGGACAACCCGCTCTACCCACTGAGCCACAGCCGCCCATATAAGGGTGAGTAAATGATGAAGGAATTGAAATTTTTGGGTGAACTCCCCCTTAAAGTACCTTTTCTGCTGGAGTGAGGAGCAGAATTTAATCCAGTGCCAACAGTTTGACGTAACCCCAATATGCCATGCTGATATTTATGTTTCAGCTCTAAATACAATAAAAAAAATTTTAAAAACGGGCTACAGAATGTCATTCAAGGCCAGTATAACATCAACACATAATCTAACTATGTATTTAATAATATTATCAGTTTAAAATGCACAGAAAGGTTTGCTTTCTTCCAGAGGACATGGGAAGGTTGACGCACATTAATCAGAAACATGACTTATCTCAAGGAGTGAATGTTTTATGGGTGAGATTATTAATGAAATGAATGTGAGCTGTAATCTCAGTGTCAGATTATCCTGGAAACCGTGGACATGTTTCCTTTACAGGAGAAAGCTTTTAATGAACACAAACGTTGGCATTATTTTATTAATTCTACAGCCAATTAAAAGCATGGTAACATTGCTTACATCACACACAGGAACTGTCAGAACATGATATAAAAACAATCAAATGTAAAATAACAGGATGCGCTGGATCATGTGCTGTTCTGCGCTTGCTGTATGTGCTGCTGAATAATGAGTGAGGAAGCCATTGTGTTCAATTACACCAGTGATTAATGTGATCATTACAACTAAGACTATTCATGCAGTAATATATTGGTGGTGCCTGAGAGTGACATGTACCCGAGAGTGACGTGTCCCTGAGAGTGACGTGTACCCGAGGGTGACATGTACCCGAGGGTGACATGTACCCAAGTGTGACATGTACCCAAGTGTGACGTGTCCCTGAGAGTGACGTGTCCCTGAGAGTGACGTGTACCCAAGTGTGACGTGTCCCTGAGAGTGACGTGTCCCTGAGAGTGACGTGTACCCAAGTGTGACGTGTCCCTGAGAGTGACGTGTACCCAAGTGTGACATGTCCCTGAGAGTGACGTGTACCCAATTGTGATGTGTCCCTGAGAGTGACGTGTACCCAAGTGTGACGTGTCCCTGAGAGTGATGTGTACCCAAGTGTGACGTGTCCCTGAGAGTGATGTGTTCCTGTGAGTGACGTGTACCCAAGTGTGATGTGTCCCGGGGAGTGATGTGTTCCTGTGAGTGACGTGTCCCTGAGAGTGACGTGTACCCAAGTGTGACGTGTCCCTAAGAGTGACGTGTCCCTGAAAGTGACGTGGACGCAAGTGTGACGTGTCCCTGAGAGTGACGTGTACGCAAGTGTGACGTGTCCCTGAGAGTGACGTGTCCCTGGGAGTGACCTGTACCCGAGTGTGACGTGTCCCTGAGAATGACGTGTCCCTGAGAGTGACGTGTACCCGAGGGTGACATGTACCCAAGGGTGACGTGTCCCTAACAGTGACATGTACCCAAGTGTGACGTGTACCCGAGTGTGACGTGCACCCGAATGTGACGTGCCCCTGAGAGTGAAGTGTACCTGAGAGTGACGTGTCCCTGAGAGTGACGTGTACCCAAGTGTGACGTGTCCCTGAGATTGATTTGTCCCTGAGAGTGACATGTAACCAAGTGTGATGTATCCCTGAGAGTGTCATGTACCCAAGTGTGACGTGTACCCGAGAGTGACGTGTACCCAAGTGTGACGTGTCCCTGAGAGTGATGTGTTCTTGAGAGTGACGTGTACCCTAGAGTGACGTGTCCCTGAGAGTGACGTGTACCCAAGTGTGATGTTTCCTTGAGAGTGTCGTGTACCCAAGTGTGATGTTTCCCTGAGAGTGACGTGTACCCAAGTGTGACGTGTCCCTGAGATTGACTTGTCCCTGAGAGTGACATGTAACCAAGTGTGATGTATCCCTGAGAGTGTCATGTACCCAAGTGTGACGTGTACCCGAGAGTGACATGTACCCAAGTGTGACGTGTCCCTGAGAGTGATGTGTTCTTGAGAGTGACCTGTACCTTAGAGTGACGTGTCCCTGAGAGTGACATGTAACCAAGTGTGATGTATCCCTGAGAGTGACGTGTACCCAAGTGTGACATGTCCCTGAGAGTGATGTGTCCCTGAGAGTGACGTGTACCAAAGTGTGACATGTCCCTGAGAATGATGTGTACGCAAGTGTGACATGTCCCTGAGAGTGATGTGTCCCTGAGAGTGATGTGTACGCAAGTGTGACATGTCCCTGAGAATGTCGTGTACCTAAGTGTGATGTGTCCCTGAGAGTGACGTGTACCCAATTGTGATGTGTCCCTGAGAGTGACGTGTACCCAAATGTGACGTGTACCCGAGAGTGACGTGTACCCAAGTGTGACGTGTCCCTGAGAGTGATGTGTTCTTGAGAGTGACGTGTACCCTAGAGTGACGTGTCCCTGAGAGTGACGTGTACCCAAGTGTGATGTTTCCTTGAGAGTGTCGTGTACCCAAGTGTGATGTTTCCTTGAGAGTGTCGTGTACCCAAGTGTGACGTGTCCCTGAGACTGACTTGTCCCTGAGAGTGACGTGTACCCAAGTGTGACGTGTCCCTGAGAGTGATGTGTTCTGGAGAGTGGCGTGTACCCTAGAGTGACGCGTCCCTGAGAGTGACGTGTACCCAAGTGTGATGTTTCCTTGAGAGTGTCGTGTACCCAAGTGTGATGTTTCCCTGAGAGTGACGTGTACCCAAGTGTGACATGTCCCTGAGAGTGATGTGTCCCTGAGAGTGATGTGTACGCAAGTGTGACATGTCCCTGAGAATGACGTGTACCTAAGTGTGATGTGTCCCTGAGAGTGACATGTACCCAATTGTGATGTGTCCCTGAGAGTGACGTGTACCCAAATGTGACGTGTACCCGAGAGTGACGTGTACCCAAGTGTGACGTGTCCCTGAGAGTGATGTGTTCTTGAGAGTGACGTGTACCCTAGAGTGACGTGTCCCTGAGAGTGTCGTGTACCCAAGTGTGACGTGTCCCTGAGAGTGATGTGTTCCTGAGAGTGATGTGTCCCTGAGAGTGATGTGTTCCTGAGAGTGATGTGTACCCAAGTGTGACGTGTACCTGAGAGTGATTTGTTCCTGAGGGTGACGTGTCCCTTAGAGTGATGTGTCCCTAAGTGTGATGTGCGCTCGGGTGTGACGTGTACCTGAGGTAACTGGCGTAAGCAGATGTCAGACCGTTACAGCTGACTCCAAGATCGGCGAGCGCCAGACTGAAGACAAAGAAGTTACTGGGAGTTCTGAGCTGCTTCACATTGAGGAAGGCCAAAATGGATATGAAGTTCAGAAAGAAACCAAGCAAACCTAAACAAACACACACACACACACGAGTGAGGATTATGGTACACACATCTCAGATCCTGACCTTATTTCATTTCATTAATGTTATACAGAAGGCGTGTATTAAAGGAACACAGTTTCCATTTTTACATCAAATATAGTCAAGCTACAAAGTTAATGTAGCTAACAAATAAAGGAAGCCTATGGCCACCAGTTTAGCATTGTGCAAACTGTATGTCTAAATCAACACACACGTGCATCAAAAGATAAACACTATAATACTATTAAACATTAACATTACAATAGAGTCATTACTATTTACACCACAGCGCTGCTCAGTTCTGGATTCTGATTGGTTGGGAGGTGTTGATTTATTTTCTATTACCGCAGTTCAGAGGTCACAGGTTTGCATTAATGCATTTATTCTAATAGATTATGGTTTCTATAATAACATCTCATTCACAGAGACTTGTACAGCAAACTGTCCACATGAATCATAATCAGAAACATATACATTTACATGTATTAGGGGGGAAATCGTTCTTTTGAAGATTGTTTTGTTTAGTTAACGGAAGGAGGAAGGAGTCTCCAGTGTCAGCACTGTCACAGTCAGAGGAACGGCTATAACTTTACCTTTTCACTTTTTTGCATTCATTACAGTATCTTTAGCTAATTCAAATATTTGAATAAATATTGGCACCTACCGCCAACCAGCAGCACCAAGCCAAACACAAACATGTCAAAATCACTGAATCCCTCAGGTAACACATGAGACGCCATTTTAACAAGAATTGATCAATATCAGCGTTATGAATAACGACACCGCTCCTCCTTCAGCCGAGACTGAAATGAGAAGGTTTTAAAAAGAATGGCATGGTTTTATATCCTGTTTCACGTGAAAGGCCATGAGAGTGTGAGAGGTCTTAGAGTGAGTAATGCCCAAAGGAATGTCTTAATACACTGCTGCGGGGGAGAGAGAGAGAGAGAGAGAGAGAGAGAGAGAGAGAGAGAGAGAGTTTGTTCAATTCATTGTCTGTCCCCCCATCCATCTTTATCCATCTGTCTGCCCATCTCTTTCTATTTATCTGTCCATCTGTGTCTGTCATTCTCTGTCCATCTCTAACTGTTCATGTGTCCCTGTCTACCTGTAAATCCATCTGTCTCTCTCTATCTGCGCATCCATCCATCTCTGTCAGTCTGTCTCACTCTTTCCATCTGTCTCTATTTGTCCACCTGTCACTCTATCTATTCAGCCCTCCATCAGTCTCTATCTTTCTATCCATCTTTGTCTATTTGCCCACCTATCTATCTATCTATCTATCTATCTATCTATCTATCTATCTATCTATCTATCTATCTATCTATCTATCTATCTATCTATCTCTGTCAATTTGCCAATCCCTCTTTGTCCCTCTCATTCTCTGTGTATACACACACACACACACACACACACACACACACACACAGACACACACACACACATATATATATATATATATATATATATATATATATACACACACACACAAACACACACACACTTTAATTAAACCGTTTGTTTATGTAAAATTAATTAATAAATTCTTTTCAGATTTGCAGTCATTAAACTTCATTATTTTTTCTAATATTGGTAATTATTTTTATTACAGTAGTCTTGTATTCATCGTCTCTGCACCATATAAAGAAAAATAGTCTGAGGTGAAGAATGTGATGAAATGGAGAAGGTGTGATTACATTCCTGACCTGAATTTCACATTAAATGCCAATGTCATGATTAATTAAAACCTCCGAGATCTGAACACACAGTTTCCACCTTTTATTTGTAGTGTTTATATTTAAACCCAGAACCTGTTTAGGTGATCAAGCATAGCGCTCGGCGTGTGTAGATGTGGGACGTTTTCGGGCAGACCTCGACTCGCGGCTGCAGTAATCCTGAGTCAGTGCTATTTAGAGCAAGGTGATTAGCACTGCAGATTTCCGTGAACAACAAACGCTGGTCATGGGAACGACAGACAACTGAGTGGAGCTAAAAGGCCTAAAAGTACATCAGAGATTCATTTCCATTCCTTTCCTACTGTAAACCTTTTTCATTTCAAATGAACTGACAGTAGCGCAGCTGCAGATCACGGGTTTATATTAACGCCTGATCGTTTCTATAGTAACAGTTCATTCACAGAGACATGTACGACAGATGCGCGGCGTAAACAGATTAAATCATTTAATGGGAAGAGTCTCCGGTGTCAGCGCTTTGAGTTTACGCTTGGTAGTTTCTTGGTAACATGAAAAGCTGCGTTTTTTTGTTGTTTTTTTTGTATTAATAATGATTGTATATACTGCAGCTGCTATAGCGTAAGTGAGAACAGGAACAAATTTGTTTCACGAATATTGTAACTATAAACAGATAAAAATTCAGACATGTCGCTCTTTAACTATTAAAAATTGTCCAACTTTTTTGGTTTAAATGATCTTTTATATTAAGTAGCTAGAATTGTTTTAGAAGGAAGAAAAAAGTAAAAAGTATTCATTCATTCATTCATTCATTCAGCGTTATGTTGTAACGAAGTGGTGCACAAATAATAAGACCATCATCATTAAAGTCCGATCTCCATATTTAACCGTCCAATCAGATGGTCACACTGTCCCTGTCCTGTACGTAAACAAAAGACCAGCACGCAGCCTATGAGCTTCCAGGAAGGAATTAATCACATAAATGAAAATAACCCGCGTCCTTTCCTTAATCCTTCTCTATCCTTTTTATCTGGGGATTCAGAGCAGCAGCAGCATGGACATGGACGACTGAGACCGAGACACCACGATGTTCCTGCTGCAGCATGGAGACCATCAGACAACTCTCTTTCTTCTTCCTTCTACTCTCTTTTATTTAACATGAACTAGGACGATGCCAAAATGTTCGTCTTTCTGTGTCTGTGTTTGGGTTTGGACTTTTTCGGCCGACTTCCTGTCCTGAGCGGCGCGTGTCCAGCACAGTGTCGCTGTTTTTACCACAAACTCAGTGATGGATCCAAGGCCCGGTAAGAACCCGAGTCTGAACGTTCATTTGTGTTGTTTTGTGTACAGAGTACATTTACAGTGCAGGTTTTTAATCCTGTATGAGATTAAAGATCGACTGCACCATGTTGGGCGTCACAGTGCAGGCTAGCCGTACTGTGAATATAATGGAAGATAAATCAGTTCTGTCATGTTTAAATACGGGTGTAATCATAATGTGTGCTGTTATAATAAAACACTGCGTGACACGGTGGAGTTACTGTTAGCATACCGAGGTTCAGGATTATCCTACATACACACATCGCCGAGTGTTTCCTTCCTCTTCTACCACAACAATTTGCTAGCGATGACATTTGTTATTTATTAAAGAATTACACGTCATACTGTTATAGTTATATTTAATATTGGTAAATATCCATGAAATGTTACCTCCTAAAGAACGTAAACTCGTCTGTGCTGATGACATGGGAAAACTTAAAGTTACAGCTTTACGTCTGATTGTTACACAGCGCTGACACTGGAGACTCCTTCCTTACATGTTACATTAACACATTTCTCCTTACAGAAAACTGCATCGTATCGACGATTCCTCACGTTTTGTAATATATTTATTATAGAGACTTCAGCAGCGCAGTGGTATAATCATTATCTCGTACTTGAGTCATTCTTATCATTCACCGTTTATCTTAGCGAATGTCTACGTAAAATCTGGATCATACTTGGAGCGTCATTGTTCATTTCCTTTGCATTTTATTTCATTTATTTCTGATCCTCTTTCAGGAGTGTACTGTGCGGTGATCCTGAGATCACCTCCATCCCCACCGACCTCCCCTCGGATGTTTCAAAGCTTCGTATTGAAAAGACTGACATTACCCAAATCTCCAGTGAGGCCTTTATCTCCCTGAGAAATCTTGAATTCCTCTGGATGTCCTTCAACTCTCTTTCCATTCTCCATGTGGACAGTTTCCATGGCCTGAACGTGCTCAATGAGCTTCGTCTCGAGGGTAATTTCATCGCCTCTTTCCCGTGGGAGAGTTTAACCGACATGCCCAACCTCAGGCTCCTGGATTTGCATGACAACAAGATCACAAGCATCCCGGCCGAGGCAGCCGTCTACATTAAAAACCTCACTTACCTCGATTTGTCCAGCAACAGTCTGAGTACACTGCCGTCTGAAGTGCTGCTCATGTGGTTCTCCACTAAACCTGCACAGGATGCTGAGAACTCGAAGATGATTTTGGGTAAAATCGATCATTGTCCCGATTTTCTCTGCATTTCTGTAATACTGTAAATTTGATATTTTATATCAGTATCGATATATATATATATATATATATATATATATATATATATATATATATATATATATATATATATATTTGCTTAGAAGCCTTATTTTTAATTCCCCAGGTCTTCATGATAACCCGTGGCAGTGTGACTGTCGCTTGTTTGATCTGGTTCAGTTCCAAAAGTCTCCGTCTTCCACATCAGCCTTCATCGACACTCACCTGCGCTGCTCAGAGCCTGATAGTTTTTCCGGCGTGCTCTTCTTGGATGTGGAGATACGGAGGTGCCAGGTACCACGGGTCCACACAGCCGTGGCGAAGGTTCGCAGCTCAGTAGGCAACAATGTCCTGCTCCGCTGCGGCACCGTTGGAGTGCCGATGCCTGAGCTCACCTGGTCCCGGGCTGATGGAAAAGCCATCAATGGTACAGGTGAGTACCTGTGGCACCTAGAACAATCCCAGTGAATTACTATTAGGATGATATTCTCAGTCAGAGTCCAAAATCTACATCGTGGTCAAAGACACTTGCATTCAGAGTCGGGTTACACAGCTGCTGAAGCTGAGATTTTGTGCCCCTCGTTCAGATCATTAAAGCGTCAAGGATAGAAAATGTGGACTGAGAAAGCACATTGCATTATTTTCTTTTTTTCAAATCAAATGTAATATGACGTAACATAAAATATAAAAGGTACAATTAACAAATTAAAAATAAAAAGACTAATACGATGATATACAGTATAAATGAGAAGATGGTGAGTATTGAAATGAATCTAATAGGAGTCTAGTATCTTGCAAATATATTGCTCCATGAATCGTCGTCGCTGTAATTATCACATTAATCACTGGTTTTAATTGAACAATATGGCTTCCACACTGATTATTCATCAGCGCATAAAATAGCATTTGATCCAGCGCATTATACTGTTTTTCAGTTCCTCATGGGCACAACTTAATAAAGCCAAGAGAGTCTAAATGGAGGTCACGAAATTTTAAGGGACAATACTATATAATAGTGACATATTTATGTATACATCATTGGTGTCCATAGTTTTCTAGTTGTTTTTACAGCCAGAACATAAACTTCAACAGGACGTATTGTGGTGACATCAAATACCCCATGTAGTGCAGTTAGGTCTGAGGTCTGAATGCTGATGTGTACTCAACTCTTAAGCCCTTAATGGAGGGTTCTTAGCTTTTTTGGAGTTGTTTAATTAACTAACTAAATGGTGCTAGAAGGAAGATTAATCATTAAGTGTGCTTTGTCAATTAACCAGGTAACTCTGAAGCATCTTGTAGTGTTGTGCCTGAATTTAAAACCACTTTTCCCTACTCATCCAAGTGACACTCTGGCCAGGGGTAATTTGGAGGTTTCCTACCATGTAGTACAACTGATAAATGTCTTCTGATGAGAGCAGAAGGCAGTTCTACAATATCTGCATCCAAATTGTGGTGAATAACGGAATGCCACTTTCATTCTACTTTACAGTTCATGAGGAGGTTTCAAATGAAGGCATCACCTGGTCCATCCTCAGCATCCTCGCCATGTCCTCACAAGACTCAGGCCAGTATATCTGCAGAGCCAGTAATTTTGTTGGCGGCGCCAATGCCGTCATCTCTCTCGTTATTTCAGAAACGCGACAGGTCAATGAGACTGGTGTAAAGAAAACTGGCTCCAAGAAGGACAGAAGCTTTGGACGAGCGGCATATCAAGAGAAACTCATCGCGAGATACATTCCTACAACCTCTACTTCTGTAGATGTTCCCATCATCAAGCCGTTTAATGGATCGAAATCCACAGGGTCATCTGAGATCGAGAGCTACAGCATGTCCATTGGTGTCCTGGATGGCAAAACCACAGAGAACAGCTTAGAAATGGATGTGGATGAGAATGTGTTGAACGATTTAGCAGCCAACGCTTCCTCCCTCCAACAAGGTCCAGAGAGACGGGTAGTACGTTCCGTCAAAGTCATTGGAGACACCGATCACACAGTGTCAATTAATTGGCGAGCTCCATCTGCAACCAACACCACGTGGTTTAGTGTTCTTTATGCTGTGTTCGGTGAGAGAGACATGAGACGCATCAACGTCAGTCCCGGGAAGCACCGGATCACCATCGAAGGCCTTGTTCCGAAAACCAAGTATATCGCATGTGTATGTGTGAAAGGTCTAATCCCAAAGAAGGAGCAGTGTGTGATCTTCTCAACCGATGAGGCAGCAAGTGCTAGTAGCACTCAGAAGCTTATCAACGTGGTGGTGATCACCGTTGCGTGTGTCATTGCAGTGCCTCTCACCTTAATTGTTTGCTGTGGGGCTCTGAAAAGACGACTCCAGAAGCTCATGGGAAGAAGATCAAAAGACATTCAGGACTCATACGTGACCTTTGAGACCCTCACACCAGGTGGCAAGGCTAAAGGGACGGAAGGGGAGTACCTCACCCACCTCAACCAAGATGAGTCCAACCGCCTGCTCTCGGCTCGCTCCAGTGTAGATTCAGAAGCTATAAACAGAACTGACGGACACCCTAATGAGTATTACTGCTAAAGTCTGCTCATAACGATGGAACATGGACAGCATCATTCATTGATTTACTTATTGATCTTCAGTATCTGCTTTATCCCGGTCGGTAGATCTGGAGACTATCCCAGGAATACTGTGCATGAGGGGGGAATGCACCCTATTTGGAAAGCCAGGCATTTTATTAAGTGGTTGGTTGTGAATATGGCTCTGTATGTGGAGCATCTTCACAGCCATGCAAGGATACACCATGTGATCTGGCCATAATCAATCAGGACATTTATTCACTGTAAATCCATGAGTCTAAACTAAGTGTCTTTGTATGCTGTAGCATTACAGTTTCCCTTCACTGGAAATAAGAATCCCAAACCTGTAGCAGCTTGACGATGCCCCTGTGCACAAAGCAAGCTCCTTCAAGACGTGGTGTGTGAAGGTTGGAAGAAGGAAGAAGAATTCGAGTGTCCTGTACAGAGCCCTGACCCACTGAACACCTTTGGGATGAACTGGAACTGGAGTCTCCTCACATCACCATCAGCGCCTGACCTCAATCTCACTAATGCTCTTGTAGCTGAATGAACAAATATCCACACAGCCACACCCCAAAATCCCCTCAGCCATGCCCCAAAATCTCTTCCCAGATGAGTGGAGCTTATTATAATAGCAAAGGGGAATAAATCTGGAATGTTCAACAAGCACATACGGTGGTGCTTGAAAGTTTGTGAAATTTCTACATAAATATGACCTAAAACATCATCAGATTTTCACGAGTCCTTAAAGTAGATGAAGAGAACCTGATTAAACAAACGAGACAGAAATATTATACTTGATCATTTATAATATTACAGATCTATGAGCGGCAAAAGTATGTGCCCCTTTGTTTTCAGTATGTGGTGTGACCCTGTTGTGCAGCAATAACTGCAGATAAACATTTGTGGTATGTGTTGATCAGTCCTGCACATCGACATGGACCATCGATTTTGGTCCCATCCATCCACAAAATATTTCTCCAACAGCCTTCTGGCTCGTCCACGTGATCTTTAGCAAACTGATCTGTAGCAATGTTTTTTTGTTTTTTTTTTTGGAGAGCAGTGGTTTTCTCCTTGTAGTCCTGCCGTGTACACCATTGTTGTTCAGAGTTCTCCTTATGGTGGACTCATGAACATTAACCTGAGCCAATGTGAGAGAGACCTGTAGATGCTTAGAAGTTATGCTGGGATAAATTGTGACCTCCTGGACTATTACACGTCTTGCTCTTGGAGAGATCTTTGTTGATCTCACTCCTGTGCAGGGACCAATGGTGTTAAATTTCCTCCATTTGTACACAATCTGTCTGACTGTGGATTGGTGGAGTCAAAACTCTTTAAAGATGTTTTGTGACCTTTTCCAGCCTGATGAGCTTCAACAACTCTTTTTCTGAGGTCCTCACAAATCTCCTCTGTTCGTGCCATGATACACTTCCACAAACACGTGGTGTGAAGATCAGACTCTGATAGATCCCTGTTCTTTAAATAAAACACTCACTCACACCTCATCGTCATCCCATTGATTAAAAACACCTGACTCTAATTTCACCTTCAAATTAAACTGATCTTCCGAGACGTTCACATACTTTTACCAATCACTCACAGATATGTAATATTAGATAATTTTCCACAATAATTAAATGACCCAGTATAATATGCTCTGTCTCATTTGTTTAATTGGGATATCTTTGTATACTATTAGGACTTGTGAAAATCTGATGACATTTTAGGTATATTTATATATAATGTGTAAAAATAAATGATTGTCAGGGGTGCAGATACTGGCCTTATAATAACAACTGAATATCTTGAACAATTAAATTGTTTATTCTTTTTGAAGAAGGGAAGGAATTCAGGACTCACTTCATATTGGAAAACTATGATTACAGACACAGTGATGGCCACATTAAAGGCATTATAAAGCAAGACTCAACTCTCATGTGTCCTCATACGCGCCTCATATGCAGCTCATACGCACCTCATATACGCCCCATACACGTTCTATACACAGCTCATACGCGCCCCATACGCAGCTCATACGCGTCCCATACACAGCTCATACACGCCCCATACGCAGCTCATACACAGCTCATACGCGCCCCATACGCAGCTCATACGCAGCTCATACGCGCCCCATACGCGCCCCATACGCGCCCCATACGCGCCCCATACGCAGCTCATACGCACCCCATACGCAGCTCATACGCGTCCCATACGCGCCCCATACGCAGCTCATACGCGTCCCATACGCGCCCCATACGCAGCTCATACACACCCCATACACGCCCCATACGCGCCTCATACACGCCCCATACACACCCCATACGCAGCTCATACGCGTCCCATACACGCCCCATACGCGCCTCATACACGCCCCATACACACCTAATACACACCTGCTCTTTTTCCACCATGTTTTGTGCAATGTATGATTTCTCTTGTGTTTTGTACTTCGGTGTATTTACCATGTTAGTTTGTTTACTGTGCTCCAATTCAACTCTAATTCAAGGTGTCATGTGTAAATAAATATTTATCTCTTAACTTTATTTGTCTTAACATTGATGCATTAATAAATGTTTACATAAATCCATAAGAAATGTAGATCCTTATATTTGAAATTATTTGCAAACTCCATCAGTATTTTCAGTGTTTCTATTAATATTCTGCGTGCAAAAAAACATTCTGCTTAAAAAAAAAAACAAGATGAATTGTTTATTTCCCGCAGTAGATGAGCATCGGGATGATCATTAGATGTACATATTGCTTGTGAAAATATTTCCGTATAAAAGAACTTTGCAGTAAAGATTTGCAGCTGAAATTCATATCTTTATGATAAAACGAGACTAGGTTTACATTACGCAAAATTAGATTTCGTCTTGGTTCTTTATAATAGAAGTGCTTCTTATTCATTATCACAGTGAATGTGTGGATATATTACGCCGTGTGAGAGAGCTCCAGCGGATTAAAGTGAAGAATTTGATTATCTCCGTTTTCCCTGATTACACACCTAAGATAGCCCGGGCACGAGCTGCATTTAATGAGGTTCGGCATCAGCTTCGTGATGTTGAGGGCGCTTGGTATGGAATACTTCACCCAGCTCGGCTTCGCATTACACATAACGGTGTCCAGAAGGACTTTATTTCAGCGGAGGAAGCAGGAGAATATGTGAAACTCTTGATATCAGGATGAACTGTATCACCTGCACAGTGGCGTGTTCTTTTTATTTTTTTCTTTTTATTTTTTTTTAAGTTAAAGTTAAGGACATTATATCTGTTATTGTGCGCAGACTA